>PVIR01002766.1:0-97553 GCA_004026965.1 Petromus typicus
TTTTTTTGATTGTTTTACTTTAAGAGCAGGCCCTAAAAAATTGCCTAGGCTGGCTTTAACCTTGAAAGTTCCATTTTTGACTCACCCACAACCTCTGGTTTCCCCCAAAGAGCCCAGTTGGCCTGGTTAGTCACTTCTCTTGTGAGATTTCTTTTCACTCCCTTGTGTTCTCCTTGAGGAAAACTCTCCCTCAGAGCAGCTCCATTCACGAAGCTTGGAAGCAGAGGCCTATGGGAGAGAATATGGAGTCAAAGCAGAGGCCTATGGGAGAAAACATGGAATCATCCTTAAAGTCATAGCTGAGTTTCTTGCCCTATAGACCCATGTAAAAATTTGGGGGGCTCCCAATCCCTAGATGATCTGGAATTCACTTTTCTTGTCTGTGACAAGGAGCTAACAATGATTACACAAGAGCATCTTTGTGAGGAGTAAGTTAGTACTATGGTCATACTCCAAAAAAATTATTTTTACATCAGTGTGGCTGGTTCTTACTAAATTTCCTATTTCTTATTTCTTTAATTTAAAAAAAAATTTTTGAGTCAGCCTCACACTCACATCACAGCAATCCTCCTGCCTCTGCCTCCTGAGTGCTGGGATTTCAGGTGTGAGCCACCATGCCCGGCACTATGGTATGTGGTACTGGTTGCTGTTTGGCATGAGTCTCCACACCCAATATTGTATGTGGTTACAGGAGGATCGAACCTGGGCCCTTGAGCCTGCAAGACAGGCACTGGAACTACTGAGCTAAATCCCTGGCCCAATTTCCTATTTCTAAGGCAGGAACTCTTCTTCGACAATTCATGCAGTTTAAAGCTGCAAAATGGGTGATAGCAGTGTTTGAGAACTGCTGTATTGTGCAAACCAGGCACTCAGTCAGGTGCCAGAACTTTCCAGTCTTGCACTTCATAAAATACCACTGAATCATAATATATTAAAACCTGAAGAGATCAAGTTGTTGTTCATATTTTCATTTTATTTGTTTTCAGCCTTTAAAAAAAACTTTAAAAAAAGTTTTCAGCCTTTAAAAAAAGTTATTTTGTTACTTCTCCCTTAAAATAACTGCAATGCTAGTGCTTTGAAATATCAAAATAAGCCACAGAGAGATCCCTTTGGGACCATTTGAAGACTGCTTAACAGATTATTTCCAGACAGTGACTTGTTTTACTTTCTTACTTGTTAGAAGAAGACAGGACAGATACAATGCAGAAGTGAATGTCGTTCTCTGGGAGGGCTCATGAATTCACAAGTCAAAGAATTTCTAACAAGCTGAACCTCTAGATGGCTAAAAAGAACTCCAATGTTTAAAAAAATGCAATGCTACTTAAAGGAGAAAATACCCAACACATACACACACTGTGAATTCCAAGAATCGCACCCAGAGAGAACATCTTACCCATCTGCCTTTAATGCAAGGCCACCCAAGTCTTCTCTCTTTGATGGATCCACCACTGGAATGTGGAGAAAATATAACCCCTCTAATTCTTTGATTACCCAAAGAACAATGGAAGGAAAATGAACACTAACTCCCCTTTAAAAATTTGTGGTCAGTGCTAGGCATGGTGGCCTATGACTACAGTCTCAGCCCTCAAGAGGCTGAGGCAGGAAGATTGATACAAGCTCAAAATCAGCCTGGGCCACAAAGAGAGTTAAAGGCTGGGCTGAACTACATAGAGAGATCCTGTCTAAAAAAAAAGTGTAGAAAAAAAAAAAAAAAGTCAGCCAGCCCTTTCCCTTTTCAGGAAAGCTACACGGAGATGTGAAAGTTTTGGCGCTCACACACTATTGAAGATTTGGCCATGAGCAGCGTATTGATCAAAGTCCTAAGGAGGAGAGTGCTCAAATATTTACTCAGAGCACTTTGCCGAGAGGTGCCCACGGGTGCTCAGGGGTGGCCGCTGGTAGTCTTGGCACCAAGCTGGTTTCCTCTATTCTAAGGCACCATTCATTCGTGCCTGGGGCTTCCTCATTCGCTTCTCTCTCTCTCTCTCTCTCTCTCTCTCTCTCTCTCTCTCTCTCTCTCTCCAGCACCTCTAAGGCAGATGTTTTATGAACTGTGTGCTTGAATATTTTGACTCCAGCACGAATGTTGTTTTGCTAAAAGCAAAGATTCAAACAGAAACTTCGGGACCCTGGGTTCTTAGCCTCAGGAATGCAGCTGTGCGGACACTGTCTTGGAAGAGACTAAAAGTGATAGTGCGTCATACCTGGGGACAGATGTGCCTTTGTGACACACAGCAGCATTCTCGATCTTCTTCCCTCCCCTCTCCCCTGAGGCCCTGCTCCCCACAAATGTCTACACTGATGCACATACTATTATAGTTTCTTCCATTTTATTGCTAATGCTTGATATGAACTTGGTCAAATTGTGACCGTCTTTGAGCTTCCATTTCCGGTTCTAAGCTCAAAAGTACGTTTACATAAACATAAGTATATCAGGCCTTCCACAGTTACACAAATAAGTATGAATACCTGTACTTTATAGACTTCTGGGTGTTCATTTTTGTAAGTTTTTATTCTTTAGTACCACAGTGTGTAGAACAGAGCGATGACATTTTTCTTTGGAGGCGGCGCATGTCCGGAACACAACTGAGTTCTTGCTTCATTCCTCTGCTTCTCCTCTCTCTCCCTCCTTCCTGATGCACCTCCAGCCCAAAAAAAGTAGATCTAGAGCTCCATTAAGAGTCTACAGAAAGACCTGGGGATTTAGCTCAGTGGTTGCGGCCCCTGTCTTGCAAGCGCAAGGACCCGTGAACCACATACAGTACTGGGTGTAGAGACTCACGCCCAGCAGCAATCAGTACCACACACCACAGTGCCGGGCGTGGTGGTTCACGCCTGTAATCCCAGCACACAGGAGGCAGAGGCAGGAGGATCGCTGTGATGTGAGTTGGAGGCTGAGCTCATGGCCAGCCTGAACCACAAAGTGAGACCCTGTCTCAAAAAAAAAAAAAAGAGTCCACAAAAAGTTGTTAGATTCTCTGATTTTGGATAAAAGAGTCCACAAAAAGTTGTTAGATTCTCTGATTTTGGATAAAATCTTCATTGCTTTAATTTTCTAAAAGTTAAATATAAATTTCTCTAATTGTGAAAAGTAAAGAGGTTTCTCTGGTCTGTGGTGGTAATTTGAAGCTAGGTGTATCCGCATACATTTATTTTAAAGATCATAGGCAAACACTTTCTTTCATTCTTTCTTTTGAGGATTCTAACTATTATGTAATTTTGGTCTTTCTCCCATTTAAAATAGATTTTCAATTATGAATGGCTGTGTTTCTATATAAAACACATAACATGCTCACATATTATTTATTCTTATTTAGGTATATCCACTTGATATACAATAGATGCATTTTTTTCCTGATTGATTCTAACAGAGTTTCTTTATAAAATAGATTTGTTCCTGGTTACAATTAAATATAAATGTGTAAAATATATTCCTTCTGGTTACAATTAAGTGGTTTTTCTTTTCTTTCCAAATCATCAGAAATTGAAGTAATTGCTTCAAAATTATAAGATGTAGGTTTCATCCAATCCTCAGAAAATTTATGTCTCTCTCTGTTTCATATCAAATTCCTTATCACTCAGCAAAGGCAAAATGCCTTATGGCATTAAAGATATTTTTGAGGTCCTCTCCTCTTTTTAAAAAATTGTGAAATAGGTGCATTTTATATATGCATCATGATCACACTCAACATTGACAATTTGTACCAGTATATGACACGACTTGATTCTCATTTTTTCCCATTCCTACACCCACTCTCCAACCCCACCCCCATATAAGTTTTATTTCCTTTTATTTACTTCCATGACAAATTTTCCTTTCTTCTTGCTACTTTTCTGACCCCTCCCCCCCAAATTTCACCAAGTTACTCCCCTTGGGAAGCTCATCACCTTTCCAGCTGGACAGGGATGGGGGATGGGAGGAGGCAGTGTCATGTGGGGAGCGCCCTCCCTCCTACCTCTTCGGCTGCTGCCTAGAAATGACCTCTGAAGGTTGTCTACGCTACGGCTATCTGGACTAAGGTTTGTGAATGAGTCTCCTCCCTCTCTCTCTCTGTGTCCAGTTTATCTTCAGTTCAAATCAATGGATGCTCTGTATTTTTATTTCCTGATTCCACCAACTCTATTTGCAGATCTCTTTTTGGTTTAACAGAATTTAAGTCTTAGTGAAATAATATTTTCCCATAGAAGTATTGTTACACGGTGCAGGTCTGTAACCCCAACACTCTGGGAGGCTGAGGCAGGAGCATCGGAAGTTAGAACCTACACTGAACAACTAAGTGACACCCTGTCTCAAAATTTTTTAAAAAGGTGAGGATACAGGTCATTGCAAAGGTCTGTGGTTCATCCTCTGAGACACAAACAAGAGAAAAAGAGCTTAAACTTGTTATTTTTGCTGTTGTTTAGATTTAATTAAAAAAATAAACACCCACTAATATCACCATATCAAGCCCCATTTATAAAATTCTTAGTAGAGATGCATTCAAAACTCATTCTGTATCTTGTTACTTCTATTACAATCTGAATGTAAATAATTTAATAGATATTTCAAATAAATTGATTTTTCTATAAATTGCATCCATGAAGAGAGGAATGTATATATAAAATAATAAGCCAAATGCATATACTATGCACACAGACACACACACAATAGCCTAATGAAAGACAGAAAAAGCACCTGGAGACCCATGACGAAGCGATAGAGAGAGGAAGATTTTAGTTACTTACTTTCCATGAATTTCTTTTTGCAATTGATGATTCTGCTGTGTCATTTTGTTAGAAGGCACCTTCAGGAGCTCATCACTGGGAACCTCAGTGTGAACTCTCACCACCGTTGTGCAAGTAGAAGCCAAGGCAAAAGCTCCCGTCATGTTACTTTTTTTTAATTGAAATCTTTATCGGTATGTTACATATACACATCATGATTACTTTTAAGATCAGGTTTAGGACCTTAGGCCCTACTGGTGAGGTAAAGGATAAATAAGGGAACAGCAGTGCCAGAGGCACCAGGCAAGAATCAGCATAAGGAGGGAAGATTAAACAACAATGAGAGGGACAAGACAGCTCTCTGCAACCTCCACAGTGTTGGCAGCGGCTACTTCTGGAGATAGCAGTGGTGTGTTTTACTGGAGAACAGAGTTTCCTCATCCTGGGGAGTTCAGGAAGGAAAGGCTGAAAGTGACTGAATTTCCAGAGTTTACTCAATGAGGAAGAAAAAATAAACCCGTGTCAGTATGCAGGACTTAAGGACGCTGGGATGGTGATGGGGCCAGTAATCCCTCACCAGGATTCATTAAATATCCCTCTTGCAGGCTCAGCCCAAGACTATTACTTTTCACACCTTCCTTTGGGGCCTGGACAGCTGCACTGGAGGTCTTAGTGAATCTCTGACCAGTTTGGGTGCTGGACAAGTAGCAGAGATAAGAGCCAGATGTATAGTAAGATATTCTGTGTTTTCTGCATGTTCCATCTGAGGACAGCCCTGAGGCTGAGAGGTGGTCACGCAGTTCATGCCAAGCAAGGACATCTGCAAAGGACATTGTGCCAAATAAACAGAAGGCAGAGAAGATTGTCCTAAGGTTTATCACCAAATTTGGGGAGAGACCTCAGGTATCTTCATAGATAAAACCTACTGTTTATGAACTTCATAAAATACTAGTAATTTTATTAAGAGATCCATAAAAAATGGATGTCACTTCTAAAACTATCCCTCAGTCCACTGGAATCAGGAAGAAGAAAAACTTAGAGGTCAGTGTAAGAACAGAAACCACCCTCATCACTTTCACACATTTATAGACCAGTGAGAGTCTGCATGAAATTAAGTGGCAAAAGAATAACGTGTGAAGTTCAACGAACATATTCATCATCTTTTCATTAAAGAGCCCCATTGAATCGTAGCAAAGGGTGGCTCCAGATGGTGTCAGGTATCAAAGGTCCTGCCCAAGGTGACCCCTGTGATGACAGACCAAGGGCTCTGCCTTCATTGGCGGGTATCGAGAAACATACTGATGAAAGACACAGGCAGGGCACTTTGGTTCCTCTGCCTCCGTATTTCATCTCTGTATTTCCTGGTTCAAATCCAGGTGGTCGTTTCCTGACTGGTGCTAAGTCTGGTTCCCAGAATACTGTACTCATTAAAGTACCCATTTCCCTGTGCTAACATTGTATCGAATACATAAAGGAGCCATGGGCCAAGATTACACATTTACACTTGCAACAGAACAGAGGAGAAAATAAAATTTTTTTTCTCTTGCTTCAACACATATGGTTCCACTTTCATGGTGCTGCTGGTCTCCTGGGTTAATGACGTCCCCCCAGATGCCCAAGAGCAAAGAGTGATGGAGCGGACGGGCTCTTCAAACAGCCTGAAACAAGCTGAATCGTGTGTCCTCAGCCATAAAATGCCATTCAAGTGACCCCGTGAGTTGACATCTGCCCACATGTTGTACACATTTGGGGCCAAGTTGCCCATTTGTTCCTTTCTGATCTAAATGTAAATATTATACATGAAAATATTTACAAGTCCAGTCTTCTTTCTCTCAGCATGCCGGGGAAAGGGCAGGTTGAGCAGGTACTAGTCGTCAGCTGAATTTTTGTGGTTCTTTCGATGTGTCTTGAGGCATTAGATGACTCACTACAATCCAATTTAGTCCCTATAATGGATGTGAAAAATGCTATGCTTTATTTTTGTTCAAAGTATAAAATAACCCCTTGAAAACAAGTATAATTTTTATAATTTGATAGGCCACTCAATCAATAATTTTCATTGATCCTTTCATTTATTTTAGTAAGTTTGTACCCTGGGAGTCAATGTTCTTTTATGGGACACCTGAGAAATAATGTAGAAGTAAAAATATAGAGAGCTGTGCAGTCTCTTACAGTTGGCACAAGAGAAAATCTGCCAGTGTAACAAACTGATATTTTGCTTTACTCTTTGTCAAAGCAACAATTTCCTGATTGATGCTGAACAGGAGTTTTATTCCAAAATCCAAAGATCGAACATTGCTGCTCATTGTAAACTTTAGTATGTGTCTGCCAAAGAAATCATGCAATTTTCATTCACATCTTACATAATAAATTCTGTTTTACTTTCTGTCTTTACATATTCATCTCCTTGGCACCGTGTGTTCAAAGAAGGAAAAGTGGTGTGAAATGACACAAAATAAGGACACTGAATGAAAAATGGAATTTGCACAAAAGATATTAGCCCCTCATCTGGTCTAGTATGACCTAAGATTGCTGTGGTTTTCATTTTGGATGTTTTATTATGGCAAATGCATTGTGACTACAGTATCTCTTAGTAAAGAAATTACTTCAGAGAAACATATCTGATGGGCTGTGAATATACGGCTTCCTCCTGAGCATCCTGCTGGCTGAGTTCATAGGGCATCCATGTTACATGGCAGCTAATTCAAAGCAGAGTCCCTGTTATTCACATATAAACCAGTTTAAGTAGCTGTAGAGATGATATGATGATGCATTTGAAATCGTTTTACTGTTATGTATCTCTGGTTGAGCCCAGCATATGATGGAAGCAATAGAAGATGATAACTGATGATTACACCTTTCCCATTCTTTTTAAATAAAATTCTGGCTTTCACTTGGAATTACCTCATGGTGATTGTCTCTCACCTGAAGGGATAAACTGTAAGACCCAGGAATAGCTGAAACCATGGATAGTACCTACCAAACCCTACACAAACTGTGTGTTTTCTTATGCATACACACACCTAACATATGGTAAAATGTACAAATCTGGCATAGCAACCAATATAAAAAAGGACAATCACAATAACATCTTCTAACAAAAGTGATATGAGTAAAGGCTGTTTTTTAAATTTTCTGTTAAATATTTCTGGACCATGTTTGATTATGTATAACTGAAATTATAGTACATAAAACCAGGGACAAGATGGTTGCTGTCCTATGCAGATCCTCCACAAATGATTGACATAGTCATTCATAATCAGGCTCCTCGGCCCCCTCTTTTCTTACTGCCATGGACTCACAGTCCTTTGCTTTTTTTCTAGACAGCTACATAGATAGTTAAAAGTTCTGTGCTCCAGTCAAACCCATTCTGACTTGGGGAGCTGAGCATGTATGATCCACAATGCTCTGCTCTCTATATGACGGGGTCTGTTCTAGTCACAACTGGAATCTCACATTCCCAATGGACTTAGCCTAACCACCCACCCTCCCTGGCTCTCAACTCACCCACCACTCTGTTGCCTTGTTTCCTAATTGTTTCTTCTTAACTTTTATTCATAGCATTTCTCATTTCTTGACCTTTTTCCACATTTTTTATTTGAATGTTTTCTTTCTGTCTGTTCTCTCACTCCATTAAGAAGATGCATTTCACAGAACATTTATCTGTCATTAAGTGACACAAGACAGGCCTTCGCTTCATCTTCAAATCTACTTTTGCTGATGAAGGAAAAAAAAATTCTGGAATCCCAAAGAAGTAAGAAAATTGGAATCTGAAGCCTAGTCCTGGTGCCAGAGCTTACACTCAGGTTCCATACAGCACTTCACTCCATAGCTCAACTGAGGACAAAGAAAAAGTAGAAGAAATGAGCTTGTGAAAATGAGAATCATCCAGAGAAGGATGAGCATTGTGCACCATTGTCCACCTTAAAATTTTTTTTTAAGAAATGTGGGTGAACAACTTTCCTTGGAGAGAATCATTTTTACAACCAGTCATTTTGACTGTGCTTTGGCATACTGTTAGAAAAGTAGCAAACCTCAGAGGCCGATCAGAAAGCTGATGCAGGAGTATGGCTTCAAGATGATGTTAACACACTCAGGGGAAGGTAGCAGAGGATGAGGGCACTTGAGAACAGTTGGATGCTTTTTAATGGTACGATCAGCAGAATTTTGTGAGAGGCATAAGAAAAATGCCTAGATTTTGCTTTTGGTAATGAGACAGATGGCCGAGCATGTTATCCAGGGGCAATTCCTTTAAAGACAGGCATGTCATAGATCCACGTGGTCCAACACAGTTGCTACTAATTACAAGTGGCTGGTAAGCACTTGGGAGGTGGTTAATAGGACTAAGAATGAATTTTTAATTCTGTTTATTTTAATTAATTTAAATGGAAACACACCTGACTAGAGGCTTAAGACTTGAGACCTTGGTGGAGAGAAACTGTAATTAACTAATGAGGATATATGGGAATTTATAGATTAGCAGGTATATTAAAATTAACTAGTGGAAGATATGCAAGGACAGTAGACTGCCATCTATAAGTGATGCTACTACCCATCCAACTTCTGTGCACTTGCCACTTCTGTTTATGACCAACACATCTTTTATCTATACATCCCTCTGCAGTCTGAAGAAAATAAGTAGATCTCATTGTACTCTTAATTCAAAGCCTTCTTGAATAATCTGTACATGCTCATGTATGTGTGTGTGTGTGTGTGTGTGTGTGTGTGTGTGTGTGTGTGTGTGTATGTGTCTTACTAGTATTTCAACTCAGGGCATTCATAGTGAGCTACATCCCTAGACCATTTTTGTACGTATGTATGTATGTACACACGTACATACATAAGTGTACAAGTATGCATGTGTGTATATTCATGTGTGTAGGTATGTGTGTGTTATGTATGTTGTGTGTATATATGTATTATTTGAGACAGGATTTCACTAAGCTGTCCACTTGGGACTGAAGGTTGTGATCCTCCTTCCTCAACAAAGTGCAGTGCTTTAGAACACGTGTGTGCCATGCAATACACCAAAGCTTAGCTGATGTGAAAGATTTGTCTGAATTTACAATTTCAGAGATTTTAAGTCCTGGAGCTATGGAACAGAATTGAGTATCAGGGGAGATAAAGCGATAAATCATTGGGGTGGGGGTGAGAATGTTAAAGATGCTGTCTTTGCCACATACAGTGATGGCAGGATTTGGGGGAGAGCAGAAGGCAGAGTTAAGGATAAATATTTAAAGAAGGAGGATATTGACTGGGCTTCCAATGTGCATGCTGTATAGCAAGGGTGATATTGTGGAATGGCACCCAGCCTTCCTCTCTTTCTCCTTTTATTTCTTCTTCTATCTTGTATGCTATCAAAATGTCTTTTAATTGATTTTTAAATATGGTTTATATAGCAATGGAAAAGAAAATAATATTAAGAGTGACAACAAGGAAATCTGAGGCTGGGAAAGAAAAAGTGAACCCAAGTGTGAGGTCAACACACAAAACACTTTCTGCCACATCCACAACTTTTGCTCTCCGTCTTCTGTTTACTGGTTTCAGTCTCTGCATCTTCTCTCCATCCAGAAAGCTCTCAGAAGGTCATGCAGCTGTATCAGTCGTGAGCTGTCTTTTAATTAGAAGTTTCTGTTACCTTGTGCCCAAGGTCACAGAACCTGGGATGCAGCCTGATTTTGGAGAGAAGGCTCTATATTTCTAGCCCTGGATTAAAGCTTCCCAGGAGACCACATTGCATCTCAAATACAGAGCGAATTCCGAGTAGACATCCTTTTTCTTGGACTTCAGGGTCACAGGAAAACCAGAGAGCTGCTGGGGTATTTTTGTTCGTGACTCTAAACCCTGTTGACTGAGGATGGAAAAGAGTCTGACAGACAGACTGGGTCCTGATGGACCACGTCTGGACAGCCTGACCTAGGAGAGGCAGAATTCTCGTTCAGCTGCTGACCCCCAGGGAGGCCCTGAGCTAATACAGCGAGTGTTCTGCATGTCAGGATTAAGGTGGTTTGGCAGAGGCAATGGGGGAAAATGCAACTTGCCAGCCCCTGCCAGACATGACCCATTTGTGTCCCTGGTAGTTCAAAGATAAACATCTGGCTATGCCTTGTCAGTGAGTGATTTTTTTTTCCTCCTACTGCCTCAGTTCACCTCCTTACCCAGGCCCAGTCTGTCTCCAACTCTGAAATCCTGGTGAAGTCCAATTCTTTTTGTATCCAAGAATTTAGTATTCAAGTGAGAAAAACATCTCACTGCAGACTGTTTAGTAGACCAACAAGCATACCACCATTTTCCTCCTCACTTTTTATGGATATCTCTTTCTCTCTCTGTCTCTCTTTCTCTCTCTCTGTGTGTGTGTGTGTGTTTTAACATAAGTAGGAGTCATGGAGAAATAAGAGAAGATTCAACGAAGATTTTGAGCTCCTGACATGTGTCCAGCACTGGAGAGAGAAATCCAAGGCAAAATGGTGCGCTGACTTCCCCTGGGCAGACAAGTGATGGAGACTGAGCAGCAGAAACCTGCATGTTTCCTCAGGCAATTTCCCTTGAGCCTCATTGGAATCCCCAGTCTATTCTGTGAAAATTGAGGTCAGAACACTCTGCTGAATGCAAACCTTCATGGGGCCATTTGGCAGGGAGTCATGAGCCCCAGGAGAAACTCACATGTGGACCCCAAAGGAAATTTGGGACACTGAGTCAAGGATGTCATTGCTAGGTGGTTATTTTGGACAGTATTGGCCAGAAGACTCCTCAAATACTCTTGAAATAGACTGCAGTCCCCCAGGTATCCAGAGCTACGTTTCTTATAGTGTGTGACACTTGACCAAATCTCCCTGCGTGACTTTTTTGGTTGCATGTCTTGTGACCTAACATAGCCATTAACTTCTAGCAAGATAACAATGGCTTTCCCACTCATCTTGTAGGATGCAAAAATCTAGTGAAAAATGTACAAAATTCTCTATATTGTCTAGAAAGAACAAGACCTGGATAATAGGAAGTAAGAGCTGAGCTAACTGAAACACACAGCTCACTTATGACACACCCATTTCTCATGCTCCCCAGGGCCAGTAGCCCCATGTTACCGGCTGTTTTCTTCCAGCCAGGTGAAGCTTGAGGTGTATATCAAGGTCTGAAGCCTCTTTGCCAACTTCTACCATCTTTACTGATGCTAGAAACTTGATCTCAGAAACTACCTTTTGGAGAATCTAGTCAGAAATGCTTTGAGATAATGAATTAGGTTCAACATTAACAATTATTTATAGGTGATACACTATCAGTGTTTGGAACCATGATTATGAATTCTCTTTCCTACCCTCCTATAATGCAAGCAATGGACTCAATGAAACAAGGCTGGTCTTTTAAAACAAAACAAGGCTCTGCGCACTGTTCATGCCTAGTTAAGTTCATTATATGTAGGCATAAGGGTGTGGCACAGAGGCGGGGGCTGTTACCCCACCTCATTGGACTTTATTGTTAATGTATGTTGTTCTATGACTTCCTACCAAAATAAATCACCCTTACTCTCTCTTCAGGACCATAGTAAAAAAAAGGCTTTTATTTGAAGCATTTTAAAGACAAAAATCACATATGATAGTTATTATTATTACTATTAAATAGGTGAACAAGGCTTTTCCTCCACATCTTGCTGCTTAGCCCTGTATAGACAATATACTGCACATGAGTAGGTTGAAGGTTGCAAGATACAATGGCAGGTGTCTGATGGTCTCCAGGAGGGTGAACTGGAGCTGTCCTCATGCTGGCAGCAAAGGTGGGAAAGGGCTCCTTTCACTCCTGTTGGAGCTGAGGTGCTGGGGCCCCTAAAATCCAGTCCCTTCTCTCCTCTAGATTCTCACTGCTGTGGTCACAGGATCCTGAAACCAGGAGGGAAAGTGACTAGACAATCCCGGCTGCTGTGAGTCTAGACAGGGCGGTGGCTGAGGAAGCCAGCTCTCTGCTCCAATTAGGCTGGGGATGCTTTGGCAAATTTCCTCCCCTTTTTACCCTATGAGGAAACGAGGTGTTTGTTTTTGCCTGTGACAAAGTCCATAACCCTTAAGGTACTGAATGAGCAGCCTTGCTCTATTCTTAGATCCTACCGCAGGCCCTGTGGTTCAAGTCTTGCTTCCCTCCCTCTTGGAGGAAGTAAAGAGGCCAGGTGAAAGGAAAGGGCTTAAGACAGGCACATGTTCCTATTCTTAACTCTTGATCCCTGCTTGCAAATCACCCAGCCTTCCTGTGGCCTCAAATACCCTACAGATCAGGTTTTTTAATGGCAGAAAGTAGAAGAGGAAGATGAACATGAAGGCTGTGTCTTGTGACCTAACATAACCATTAACTCCTAGCAAGCACTGTAGAGATGTCATTAAACCTTCAAAAGCCCTTACTGGACAATCTATTGATTGGAGAATATTATTATTATAATAATATATTATATTATATAATATATTATATATTATATATTGAGAGGAGAATATTATTATTATTTCTCTTTTTGTAAGAAGGAGGGGAAAAAAAAGACACTTTGTACAGTAAAAGTGGAGAGGTCTGAGGCCCACGACTGAAATGCCTGCCTTTTTTCCTCTGAGCCCCATCTCTTCCTTCATAGACAGCAGTAATGCCACAATGATGGGACCAAAAATATTTTAAAACATTTTAAAGTTACCACCGAAAGGAGCTAACGGTACATTTACATTCATCTCTCTCCACTTAATGACATTACCAGAGATGCCTTGTCCCCCTTGGGCTATAAATTGAGACATCACTCAACAGTTGTCCTGGCAAATTTCCCCCAAAAAGACCACTTATGAAGTGACTAATCACATCGGAGCCTAATTTACTGAACATTTAAAGCCATTGGGATGGAGGGAGATTAGGAGACTGTGAACCTGGGGCATGATCCATTACGTCCCCAGACCAAGAACTCATCTCTGCATCCTCTCCACCGAGACCAGACCTATTTTCCCCATCCCATCAAATGGTAGAAATCACAGCCTACTTGAGAAAAGCTACCATATTACTAGCTTTAAGCTAAGAAATGCCAAAGCCCTGGTCTTTTTTGTCTGGAATGGACATTAACTTACTTCTTCCTAGACAGGTTTAGTAAAAGCACTAGTACATTCAAGTCCGGGGAGGAAATGAAGATTAGAAATGTAATGTCAGACTAATTTCCCCCTGAATTTGGATAACCTAATGACTTAAATCAGAAAAACCTTTCAGTTCTAAACTCGGCACAACCCTCCTCACACTTTCAGAGACTACTTTCTGCATCATCCATTTTTCCTACACACTTTCTCTTCTTGGGAAGCAGCTCAGTCCCAGAGTAAGTCCTTGGCATTCACATTCTTTCAGATGTTTACATCATATAGTGGTGACAATGGCACATTTTTGAAGAAAGGAATAGATAGCTGAATTTCTGGTGACATTGCAATACTACCCCCTCTTCTCAGGTGCCAAATGGCGATGTAGGGTTGGCAGGTTTCGCTTTGTTCACTACCCTCCTCATGTACCAGGGTCTTCCCTTTCCTAGTGCTGTTTCGGATCACGTGAAAACTATAAGATAATCCAAACATGATTCAATTGTGATACACATAGCAACTCTTTCTATCTTGCAAATCTTTGGGGAATGACAATTTAGTATTGGGGAATATGTTCTAAACTTCAGGTTGATAGTAATAGAAAACCAAAGGAGCTTAGGTAAAGAAAGCATCACCCAGGAATCATGCCTGTCACATGAAATGCATCTCCAGTACTGCTTGAGACAGAATTTACTGGAGCATTAGTAAATCAATTAATACTACTGGGTGACTTGCCGAGGCTGTTACACCATCCCTCTGGTAATGGATGGCTCTTTCATTTCATTTGAGTTGAGGGAGAGGGCGGTGTGTCCTGTAAATGAATTCCAGCCACACAGAAGGAAGACAAGAGGCAGTGAGGGGCAGCAGGGCGGGAACAGCTAATGAGCCAGAATGTCTATGTGTGTGAAGTCACGTACAGGATGTGGTGTTGCCAAGATGAATTCAGAGATACAGATGCTTTTGTGCAGAAGTGACCACATTATGCAAGACAACAAAACAACACTGCTGTTCCAGTGGTGGGAGGCTCTTCAGATGTCAAGTTCTTACGAAATGATTGAACCAGAGCAAGACAGTTCTTAACTATTTCTAGAGAACTTGATTGTGATCTGAATACCTGAGAGTTGTCTTGCCTCCCTTGATTAACATCCTCAATCCAGGTTTTCCAAAGTCAATTCCAAAGACTAAAAATGCTCATAACAAAGTTTTCATCCCCATGTGCAAGTTTAAAATAGCTCCAAAATCATGAAAATAATTAAAGTTAAGATTATATCCCTGAACCTAGATTAGAATTGAATCCATGTAGGAATAAATAATTGAATTATGGGCAATAGAGCAAAGGGGGTATTTTTTATTCTATTGGAAGTGATTTTATTCCATTTTGGGGGAAAAAAAGCTGTGGAAAGACAAGAACAAAATCCTATACATCTTAGAGTTTAAACTTTGAAGAGTCTAAGGTGTTCGCAGAGACAAAGACCACTTCCAAAATTTAGCACTTAGGAATTAGGCTGCTCAAAATATGGTTATACACGTATCACTGGACTGTGGTGTCTTATCTCTCTCAGGAAGATACCTGGGAGAAGACCAGCTGGTTTAAGTGGAATTTCTGTTTTAGTTTTTTGGAGAAAAGTCCATACTGATTTCCATAATGGTGGTATGAGTTTATATTCTCAACAGCAATGTACAGAGATTGCTTTTCCCCTACGAATATAACAATTTTTTTTAGCTCTTTGAGATCTTCATGATAGCAATTCTCTCTCAGATCAGACAAACTTTCCTTGTTTTAATATGCATTTCTCTAATGGCTAAAGATGCTGAACATTTTTTTCTGAATACTGGTTGGCTATTTGTACTTCTTCTTAATCTCATTTCAATTACCCATTGCAGTGAGTCTTTTACTTTGGGGGGCATAACTTTTTTTTTTTTTTAAGGTTTTTTTTTTGAGACAGGGTCTCGCTTTGTGGTTCAGGCTGGCCCTGAGCTCAGCCTCAAACTCACATCACAGCAATCCTCCTGCCTCTGCCTCCCGAGTGCTGGGATTACAGGCATGAGCCACCACACCCGGCACTGTGGTATGTGGTATTGTTTGCCGCTGGGGTGAGTCTCCACACCCAGTATTGTTATGTGGTTACCGGGGATTGAACCCGGGTCCTTGTGCTTGCAAGACAGGTGCCGGAACCACTGAGCTATATCCCCGGCCCCTGGGGGGCATTACTTTTTTGGTGTGTTCTTTTCATATTCTAGATAAGAATCCTCTGTTTGAAGTGTAGCAAGTGACATTCTTTCATTATATAGGCTGTCTCTTCAGCCTGTTATTTGTTTTATTTGCTCTGCAAAATCTTTTCAATTTGATACAGCTCCATTTATTAGCTTTTTAAATATTATTTCTTCTGCAGTGGAAGTTCTGTTGAGTAAGTCTTTGTCTATGCCTCTGTCTTCAAGAGTTTCATCTACATCATATTCCAGGAGATGGAGCATTTCTACTGTAATAGCTAGATATTTGATCCATTTTGATTTTATTTTAGGACTGTGATGTAAGTTTGGACTCATTCTTTTGCACAAAGATAACCAGTTTTCCCCGAGGAATAATTGAGCCTTCAACGAACTGGTGCACAATGGAAAGATTCATTAAGTAACCATTATTGTGTAATATGTAGATATCAATTCAAGCATCAAAGTTTGTGTCTGTACCATGATGTGACTTCATTGTACCATTCTTGACATGTCCACAAAGACCTCCATCACTCTAGATAAGTAGGATGGATGTGCTTCCACCGCGTTGTTCTCAGAAATTATTCCAGAGACAAATGATGTGAGAGAATATTACTTAGGAATCTCAGGGCAAACAGGAATGCAACATAGTCCCCTGCTTCGCCTGCCAGCAATTTGGGACTTCACCTCTGTGTTTTATCTGCATAAACGCTTGCAGTTCTTAAAGGGCAATGGTCCCAATTGGAGATTTATAAACTGGAAAGAGTTAGATCCTCTGTAAAGCAGACATGAGGAATTGAAGAATTGAGGGCGGATTGAGTTTAAGTGCTTTTAGTGTTTATTTGAGTAGAACAGGTCCACTTTTCATGCGTTTACCTAATGGTATTTCAGAGAAAGAGTAGAAAGTTCACAGCAGAGAGAAACTTTACTTATTGAGGGATTTGTGTGACAGACAGTCTCTGAATCAGACAAAATAAATTAACAAAAATTTAATTAGCTTGTATCACTCTTGTCAAAACTGACGACTAAAACATGGAGAAAAGATCATGTTTTCTCCAGAGAACATTCTAATGTTTTCTTTTTTTTTTTTCAGGTCTGGAAAGAAACTTTGACTTATTCAACTATTTATAGAATTTACATGGACTGCTGTTTCCCATGTTTCAGGAAAGTTGAAGAATTGAGTCACTAATGATTGGGGAATTTTCTCCCCCCCTCATGACCCACAGAGACATGTCTCCTTCTGTTCATCTTAGGTACAGAGTTTGGCATCTGACACAGTCTCTTCTTATTCTGTTCTGGGAAAAAAACAGGGCCTTTGCCTCATCAGAGTGCACCTTCCTTATGGCTCATTATTGCAAATTCTACTCTCTCATTGGCATCAGGAGCCCAGCATCCACTGTCAGCAAAGAAATTCACAGCATCTCATCGTAGCCTGCAGATGCTTTGGCTCGGGGATTATTCATCCACAGAATCACTCGGAGACATACTGCCTCTTTTATTCCTTGCCTCACCCTCATCCCACTACTGCTGCAGCAGAAGAAAACTCAAGACAAAGGAGAAGACCAATCAATAAGAGCCAATGGACACTGGTACTGTGCCTGATTGCCTTCACTGTTCTTTTCAGAGGTTACACTTGTCTCCAGGGTGAGTTGCAGAGATAGTTTATGCCTCTACAGAAGCTGTCATAGATGTGCTTCCCACCCTGCCGTGTCCACATGCAAGGGAGAGGCTATGTGGCCAACACCTCTCCCTCCCTAGATTTCCCAGCAGCCCACTCACCTCTACTTCTCTGCTTTCCTCCATATAAAGTGTTCTCACCTCCCTTTCTTTGGAGTTGTTTCTAAAAGAGGTACTGATGTAGCTGGAGGCCATTGGGCACAGACCAGCACACTGGGGACGATCCTCCCCTCGCCCAGAGTCAGACGATTTAAAATATATTTTCTTATAGGAAAATTATTCATAGTAATTCTCCATACTTTTGATCTTAGTACAGATGTATAGATTTGCTACTTTGTCTGAGTGTCAGTCTTGGAAAGAGCATGCATTGGGGAAGTTAAAATGCTTACACACATAGAATCAAACTCATGTAGAGTAAGAAGGTTATAGAGTAAGTTACAGAGAAAGAGGGACATGGCAGAACATTACTCCAAACTATAGTTGCAGGTGCAGGGTCTGTCTAGTTTAAGGACAATGACAGTAGTGACCACTAGAGTCTGTATGGTGCTTATATATTGTTAGGTGTTTACTGACTATTTTATACACAATCTGGACAGCTGATTATTATCTTTGTTTTATAGGTGGGAGAAACAGAAGCCTAGAGAAACTGAATCATTTGTCCACTGTATCTTGGTTAGAAAGTGGTAGAAGGTAGGTACTTATACCTCTTATCCAACTTCTTCCCAGGGCTTGGGAGTTGTGCACACACGATATCCTCTTACTGGTGAGTGAGCCCTTTGAGAAGAACAACATGGCTACAATTGCCTCACTCTCTACAGGGAAAAACAGGTGTATTCTGATAATCACCCCTTGATCAGAAATTCTCCACTGGAGTCTCAGCCTGTCATTTTTTCAATGGGGAAAATGTGACAGAAACCATAGTGATGCCTACTGAACAGAAGATGCATATACTCTGTTAAACGTTTTCCAATGCCTAAGTCTCAAATCAAAAAGTTACCTGGCTCATGTGTGGATAGTTGTGAAGTTCCAAAGCCCTGGTATAAATTAAAGGAATACATAGTAGGTAGAACAAATAACCCACAGAAAGATTCAGGTTTTATTTGAATTATGTATTTGGCTATTAATTATTTTAAACCCATTATGAATATAAAGCTGGGTTCATGTATTTCATTATTGTATATGTCGTTTGGTCCCAACATACACATCAGTCGCTTTCGTCCTTAAGTAATTACCATAATATTCTAGGACTCAACTGTGGTCACCATGGGACCGATAGAATCTCATATTTATGTTCAATACTCATTTCTAATCAGAAGAAAAAGAAGCCATAGATACTGTAAATTTCAAAGGCATTTTGGAAACCATGCCTTTTAATAAAGTTATTTGATTACTTTTTTAAAAAAGCACCTCATCCTACTGTAGGCTATGAGGAGGAAAGAGGCTGATATTTTCAGAGAAAATCCCAGAAATAACATTATATCCCAGAGACAGCATTATATGTTTTAAGAAATTGTCAATTTTCCACACGAAACTAGTAGTGTTAGCCTAAGAGTTTACCAAGAATATGTAGTTTCTCTAACAAAATGACATACATTCTCTGACTGTTTTCTCTGCCTTTTCTTCTTCTTCATTTTCTCCTTTCCCGAGAAATTCTGAGTGAACATTTACTTAGCAATTAGGACTTCGTGGCAAAACATTCAAAGCTGCACTGGGCAGAGAGTCAAAACCTACGTTTGGTGGTGAGGTTTTTAAGTGTCTACAGTGAACAGAAGCCTGTATCATTCACCCTCCCTCGCTGAGTGGCTTTGAAGCCATTGCTACAAAGAAAAGGAAGACTACTGAAAATTAGCTCAGAGAAACCTGTCTGGAGGGAGGTGTTCTCCCATTTTACAAGGATTTTATCATTTCTCACAGCTCAGCTCCAGTATAGTTATTTAAAAGCATCCCCTCTTGGGGGACAAACAGCAAAAAAGTAAGCTCCAAATCTTGAGTTTCTAGACAGCAAGAGCTGCTTCCAGGATTTTCCCGCTCCTCGCTCAGCCTTTACCTCTTGGCTATTGTTGTTTTCCTTTGGTTCTAGACCTGCCTCTATGCTGCTCTGCCCAAGTGTTAGCTAACGTGTGGGTTAGCCAAAGAGGAGGTTTAATTAATCTTGAGCTGTTCTTGATTCCTGCAAAAAAATATGACTTTATCACTTACAATTCTGTGTTTTGAAAATAAAATTAACTTTGAAGTAGGTTGCTGTAGCCCGTCTCCAGACAAAACGTTGAAATGAGTAAAGTTTCTCTTGGTGTTCCTTTTTGTGTCTGTTTCACTACTCTGCCGCAGCTGTGGCCAACCAGATGTCGAGGGCCACAGAAAAATATCAGCTGATCTTGTCCATGCAGGGTTGAAAAAAATGGAGGTCTGGACCTGACCCCAGACAGCAGAAATTAGCAGTCAGACCAGGCATTTATCCCAGCCCTCTTGTTTGTCTCAGAGCTGTTAGTGTAGAAGGCGGATGGACTGTCTCATAGAGATGCCCTGGAAATGTGCATTCATTAGGTAGGAGGTCCTTCCAAGTTTGAAAAAGTATAACTTTGGGAAATAACTTCAAGCTTCTTTTCCTTTTGCGAAGCTCACATTCTTTGACTGAAAAACAATGCTCCTTAAGCTTTATTCCTCATTACATTCACCTGGAAATATCTGAAATATTCCCCTAATATTATGTCCATTTGGATTTCGTAGTTGACCCTCGGAGCAAAACAGAGAACAAAACAGACAGGATTCTGTACTTCGTGAAGGTTTGCTTTGGGGCTGCATTTTAAAAGACAGCTTCTTAAATCATCCAACCCAGAACCCATGTAACTGTCTTGTAATGGTATGATTTTAGGCCTAGAAAGAAATAAACATTTTTAGGTTAAACATGCTGGCTTCTTAGGACAGCTAATGGAGAACCATAGACTGAGGAGCTTCATAAGTAGTTCTGGAGCTCCACGGCCCACCGGTCAAGTCCAAGATCAGGTTGGAGGAGAAGTCCTGGTCAGTAAATGCATGAGCCAATGCATGAGTCTAGAAAACAAGTAGTCAGAAGATGGTAAGTCCCAAATCTCTCTGTGTGTACATGCTATAGATCTATGCATAAATATAACTGCACAGTTTTTTGCGAATTCTAAAGCCCAATGGAAAAGGCTTGGTTTTTATTAGATTAGACAGATTACTTAACCTACACTAATATTTTGTCACATGAGGAACTTCCAAAAGAAGATAGGTACTTGTCCCCAGTGTAGTGAAACTTTCTAAGAGTAAGAGCTAGCTCAGATATTCTAAAAAAGGAGGCAGAAAAAAGAAAATGAACTATATCTGCAATGTTTCCAATTGTGTAAAGATTGAAAAATACTGGGAAAAGATTAAGATATGACAAAGCTGACCAGTGGTACAGCAGCCTCCACTCTTATCCACTGCATTTTTCTCTGGGAAATACCTGTAATTTATAAGATAAAAATAAAAAGGAAATAAAGAAACACTGAAAGCCAAGAGATTATGAACAATATTGTCACCTGGTCTTAGAAATTTAGACTACGAGGGCTGGGGATTTAGCTCAGTGGTTCCAGCACCTGTTTTGCAAGCACAAGGACCCAAGTTCATCCCTTGGTAACCACATACAATACTCGGCATGGAGACTCACGCCCAGCAGCAATCAGTACCACATACCACAGTGCTGGGCATGGTAGCTCACACCTGTGATCCCGGCACTCGGGAGGCAGAGGCAGGAGGATTGCTGTGATGTGAGTCTGAGGCTGAGCTCAAGGCCAGCCTGAACTACAAAGCAAGACCCTGTCTCAAAAAATCTTAAAAAAAAGAAATTTAGACTGCAAGACAAAGAAAGACGAGTTGTGAACCCAAAGAATTCACAATCAAATTTTATACATTTACTGTATACAGTGTGGTGCTTTCATATATGTACACATTGTGGAAGGACTCCTACAAACTAGCTATCCCGTCCACCTCACAGGAGTAACAACATGGAAGATCTACTAGTTTAGAAAACTTTAAATATACAATACAGTGCAGTTGGTTATATTTACTGTGGAATCCAGCAGGTCTCCAGAATTTATTGATCTTGGAACCCTTAGATCAACATATTTCCCAGCTCTGAGTCCCTAACAGACCAATTATAATTCTATTCTGTTTCTATGAGTTTGACTCTCTTAGCTTTCACAAATAAGTAAAATCCTACAGTGTTTGTCTTTCTTTAGATGATTTTATTTCACACAGTATAGTTAGTCGTGTTGTTGTCAAAGACCGTGTATTTTTCTCACTCATCCAATGATGGACACATTGGGTTTTTCTTTCACTATTACAAATAATACAGTGAACATGGGCATGCTGTCTTGGCTGCTTTAGTACTCTGAATGAATAAAAAAAAAATCACCTTTTCATTTGCACTTTGGAGAAGTGGTAATGTTGCACGGTGCCAGATTCAGTGGATAAGGTGGATGAGGATGTACTGAGATATTTGTAAGAGCCTTCCTTTCTATCCAGAGCCATGCAGCAGCATTCACCATATATTTGATCCTACCTTCTAAGAGGCTCACGAAAGGAGTTGCAGAACTACCTCAGAAAGCGATGAGGAAAATGGCTTAAATGCGTTCAAGTGAGGTGAAGTATCTTGAGGGGGGATGAAAGTCATTGTGTCATTTAGTGTCATATTTTTCTAAAAAAACATTTGAACATTCATCATATTTTTTAGTCACCCCTCTGGCTAAGTGAGGTTTTGCTACAAAATAAGGAGACAGGACTGGAGCATTGGTACATTTTAAAGAACAAAATATGTCTTCATTCATTTTTTTCAAAATCTGTTATAAAAGAGAAATGACCTTTTGACAACTCCAACTTCATTACTCAGCATTTGGGTAGAAACAGAAGTAAAGTTTATATTTAAAAAGACAGGGAGAAGGGTGTAGAATGAAGAGAAGGGAGGCTGGAAAACTCAGCCATCATACCTTTGGGCTAGTCTGTGTTACGCTAGTTTCCAGAGCATGTCCCATGATGAGCAAAACATGGAACCATGGAATGAATATGTGAGGGAGATGCGGTCCGGCCAAGGTGATCTGCAGGTTGAATACTTCTAAGCTGACACGTGTTATTAAAGACTATGGATAGAAAGGGTGCAAGGGTTGATGATGGGGGTGGGGAGAGAGGGAGAGTGGAGGGGAAAAGCGAGAAGCCAGAGAAAGAAAGAGAGACGGAGAGACACAGAAATGGACAGAGACAGAGGGACAGAAACAGTCAGAGACAGAAAGAGAAAGACACAGAGACAGACAGATAAAGACAGAGATAGACAGAGGCAGAATCAAATGGCTGCTTAATTTCCGGTGAGGAATATGTAGGCAGATGGTACAAAGACAGCTGAGCTCTCAAACACAAGACAGAGAATGGCTGAAAAGGTTAGGAAATAAATTGTCTGCTTATCTCAAGACCAAAAGTTCCAAAGATCCCTGACACTTGATTATGCCTAGCATCTTATCTGATATGCAAGCTTTTTGCCTCTTTACTTTCCCACTTGATCCTTTTTTGGTCCATGATATATGTAAATGTGGTTGGTTTAGACCTCTGCATTTTTAAGAAAAGCGTGAAGGAAGTCCGTTAGAAAGATGAATTCATGCTTGTGAACCAAGAAATAGGTATTCAGTTTTTGATACCTGGCATTGATTTGTAAGAAAGCAGACTTTTCTGCTTTGTTTCAGGTTTTCTATCAAGCATATAATTTATTTTATTGACTTCCATTTATTTAGGTCACTACTTTATTGCAAGCAAACACAATCATGTTAGCTTTAAGCTTGTTAAGGAATATGCAGGAACCCCACAATTTGAAGACCACAAGGCATTGCACAAACTAACAGTTTTATCATAGTTGAGTTAGAAAATAAGGAAGGAGTGAGAGAATAATCCACCCACTTCCTACACAGGCGTATAGCACACTGGGAGACTTGTGGAATTTTAATCTTCCTGATAAGGTCTTTATAAATACTGAAATGAATCAAGGTCTCTTTAATAACAAAAGTATCTCAAAATGTCCCCCAGAGGACTGTATGGGTGTCTCTTTCTCAGCTGTTTGTCCTACAAAGTGCAACATAGTTGCCATCTCAAGGCTGTTCCTTCAGGAAGAGACAGAGCCTGGAGATTCCAGAACTTGCAGTGAGATACTGCTTTTCACTGTCCAGCACATTTGAAAATAGTTCCACAGAAAAATATTCAGTTATGTTTATCCATGTATTCACTATATTCTTTTGTCCTTCCCACGTTGCTCTGAGTTTGGTTTTCAAACTTTTGGTTGTAGCTTTTGCTCCTAGAGAGTGCCAGTGTCTGATAGAATCCATCTACGTGTAATACTTGAAAATGCATTCTCATAAGATCAAGTCAATCAGGTTGACTAAACTTGATATAAAATAGAACCTTCTGATTCTACGAGCTTTTCATCGTGTTCATTAGAACTGTACTGTTTGTCTCAGCCTGGCATTCATAAGTAAATGAATGAATGTATAAGTGTTATAGAGAACAGCACATTTTGGTGATAGTAGGTGACTTAGCAGTAGCTTATACCTTATTGCTCTAATATTTTCTTGTTCATAGTAGCAGTGTCTATGGGGCCTAGATAAATAGGAAATAACTTGATGCTACCATTTTTCTCCCCAGATAGTTAATTGGCAGATGTTAAAGAACACCTTTAAGAACAAGTAAAGATGTTAAAGCTGAGTGGTTGATATTTTTGATAACTGGACAGGTTTTTTGCCAGTTTCTTTTATTATTAACAATCTAATTGAAAAAAAAAACATGTTTATAACAGTCACTTGCCATTTTCTACCATGGAAGTAACTGAAAATTTGGGAAATAGTTGAATATCAAGTTAAATTTTTGAGTAGTATCATATAATTAGAGTTAACAAATCAAATGTGGCTCCCACTGTTCTGACTATAACACAATAACAATCTGAGGGGAACAAAAAAATACATTTTGAACTTAATAGCAGAGCTGGCTGATATTCACTTTTGGATGGTCTGACTTGCACCATTAAGATGAAAACAAAATATTTGCTTTAATTTTCACAGGAAATGGTTGCCAGGATGTTATAGATATTAGAATTTTTATAAATCCTATTCCTTTATTTTCTTTTGATTTAAATGATTGATGGTCAGTTCTGTACGTCAGTTTTGATTTATAACAAGTGATGGTCGATTGTATACAGTCTTCATTTATTCACTGAAGCACCGCCAGTGTTGCTATGAAGGTGTTTTGCAAAGTGATTCAAGTTCATTGTTTTAATAAATTGAGTTTGTTGATACTTTGTAGGAATACATTATGGTCACATTCCTCATTAGGATTTTGTACCTGTGCATAAAGTTAGTAATCGGCTGAGAGCATCAGCCCATCTTCTGAGTAGATTTAATGCAAAAAGTTGCAAAGACTTCCCTGAAGGGCCAGAGATTTAGCTCAGTGGTTCCCATGCCTATCTGGCAAGCACAAGGTACTAAGTTCAATCCCCAGTACTTAAAAAAAAAGAAGACTTAACTGAAAAATTGAGTTTCTCAGAAGAGTAAGGAATGTCATTTGTGTACTACAGCATCAGTGTGTGCCTGGGACTCTAGCTTGTCCTTCTGGATAGGTGGCCTTTCTTATTTTGGACCTGACAAGCTGGTCCATAATTATACAAACCAATTCTTTGCAGGGAATCCCTTAATATGTATTTGTGACTTGTGATGTTTCTTTAGTGAGACCTTTCCTGATACCTGGGGAGGTTACAAAGATGCTGTACTGTACCTTTTGATTAATTCTAATAAATAAGAAAGGTTTTCTCTTAGCTGTAGATTCTCTACTTCTAATAGAGATACACAGTATTTAATTTCTTGAAAGGCATTTGCATGAAAAGAAATCCTATATAAAATGTACCAAGAAAGATTCAAATCTAAAAACAAAAGAAATCCCAGTTAATTCTATAGCAGCATAAATAATTGCCACCTAAATTATGTTTCTCCTATGCTTAGATTTCTATTTACCGTAACTGGTAAACTAGTTATCCATTTCTGCATAGATTATGAACCCAAAACTTATTTAAAGTGATTCTCACCTATCTTTTCACACTCTTGAGTCTCAGGAGGCCAGGAGGTGTCTGTGTTTGGGGATTTCTACTGGGTAGGCATCAGGGTGTCAGCAGGGGCTTTGTTCTCATCTCAGGGCTAAACTGGGACAGGATTGATCTCTTCACAGTTTGTAGTTTTCTGGAAAGATCCAATGATTCATGGGTTGCTCTGTTCTGTGCATCCACTGCTTGCTGGCCTTTGTAATAGTCCCACCCCAGGTTGGTGCCGTGGATACCTCTCAAACCTGATACTTTTCTCCCTCATCAAAACTAGCCAGAGAAGCAGCAAGGCTGTGTGTCTTCTCAGGGATGATGCAATGTCATTTTTTCCAGGGCCACTCATTGGAAGAGAGTCAGGTCCAGTTCCCACTGAAGGGGAGAGGACCGTAGAAGCTGTGAATATCCAGAGATGAGAGTTATTGGGAGGCATTGTAGAAGGCTGCCCACTACTTTCACTTTTCTGGAGGGAAGGCAATACTTCATAGTGCAGGAAGCCCCAAGATGTGCTATATTACCAAGCAAAGCCGGCCTTGGAAAAGAAAGTGACCGCCTAGTGCACGACTTTTAAATATCCTCAAATGCTTACATCTGCAATTGTAGGAAAGGAAACAAAGATGTCAGCATGTATATCTCACTGTCTAGGTTTCTTCATTCCCTCCACATTCCTCTGCCATTCATAAAGACACAGCATTAAAACATGACCCCAAAATCTGTGGTTTCAGACAGAGCCAATAGCTATACCTGAGTGTTTGTGCCCAGTCTACACACGTACTTCAACTGTATAAAATAAAGGGTGATGGAAAGGGATCAAGGAGCTGAAAATCTGGATAAATATCCAGTAACCCTTCTTGATCAATAAAATCATGCAGTGTGTGTTGGCTAACAGAGGCAGGAGGGTGAGAAGGAAGAAGCAGACCAGTTGGGGTCTAGACACTTTTGCTCCAGGGCCACGTATGTTGCCAAAGCAATGATTCAAAGGTGCCAACACTGCAGAGTTCCTCCGGGGAAATACTTGTGCTGGGAAGAAGGACATCTCATTGTTTGCGGGGGAAAAAAATGTCATCTTATGTCAGGTCACAACACAGCAGTTCAGATGAAACCGGTTTTTAGAAAATAATCCTGGCCAACCCACTTCCTTCTTGCAATTATAGAGGCCCGGTGTGACAAGGAAATCTAAATATCATGGAGTTCAACCCTTGAGCTGATGTGAAAATTCTTTCCTAATCATGTTAATAAAGGTCATCTACAGCTTCTTGTGAACTACAGGGATGGAGGAGGAGTTCACAGGGGCAGGAGGCCGTGCTCTTAGCGTCAGAATTGTCTGGGAAATGCAAGACTTCTTCCTCATTAGGGTGAAATCATTTCTACTGATCTACTCCCACCTGGCACCCACAGGCAGCACAAATAGCAGACTAGTCCCTTGTGGAAGTCACGAACTACCAAATCCAGGAAGGAATTTCATGTCAGTCTCTTCACAAATGCTGTGTCTGCCATGACCCGATATACTTCCTTTAATGATTCTTTGTACGAGATCACATCCCAGAACTTACCTTTCCTGCTGTACTATGTTCCTGTGAAGAGGCCCTAATTTGTTGAAGTTTGCTTTAAAATTTCAGCCCTCTATATCGAGACATCATTGCCAATGATAAAAATGAGTACAGAACTCTGTTTAAGGGATGTAAAGAATATTTAATGTTTGCATTTATGGCATTAAATACAGTTAGACTGCTTAAACTGCTGAACAATGAAAATTTCTCATTCTCTCTCTTTGTCTCTCTGTCTCTGTCTCTGTCTGTCTCAGTCTCTGTCTCTCTCTGTCTTTTTCTCCAAGACCCTGAATTAGGAGAATAACACAGATAATACATTTTTCTCTGTTAATTTCTACCACATGATGGTGGTTTGCTCTTGGATCTTCATAATATCTCATTTAATGCTTTCTCAGACTCTAGAATCCAGTTAAGACCTCCATCTTCTAAAGAAGAAAGTTAGGGTCCAGAACCAAGGGCACATCACTGTGAAACATTATTATATAATTCCTCACCAATCAATAAAAAAGTACTTAATTATATGCTTCAGATGCTACTTGTTAGCTGGCTTTAATTACTTTTATGTTAATTAGCTCCTGCCATATCTGTAAGAGTATCTAAAAACAATGGATAAGACTTTGGCAGTCAGTAGAGGTGAGGTAACCCTTGTTTCCTAGGGATATGAATTGGGTCACATTTCCATATAAAGTCTGGATAGCCTCCTACCTAGTGCAAGACCTGTGGTCCCCTATGAAACCTTATCCAAATCCCCAGAAAACTTTCTCCACTTCTTTTGAGGAATGCTTAGGTATAACTCCATCAGCTTTGACGCATAAAGAAGGATCTTAGCTCTTAGCTACTCCGTGTTAAGGTGCTGCTGTTTTCTGCCATGGTCAAACTGTGAGCTGCTGCCCTAGCTTTGGGACTCACTGAGCTTTGTCATTGGTTTTCCTACCAGCGTGGAGCCCACACATATTTCTGCACTTCTTTCTAAATTTCCTTCAAGGTTCAAAAGGCATCCCAGAGAAATTCATTTCCTACAGCTATCTTGCTTCTGATGGATCAATCTTCACAACACAACAAAATAAGTACCACTTGATACCACCCTTCAGCCTGAAGCACTGCTGTTGCACAGTCATCATTGGGTAACCAATTTCCTGCGTGAACTGAGATTCTTGTACACAGTCAATAGGCTATTCTTGCCTCTGTGCCCCGGCTCTACATAGTTTTCAGTGCTGTACTACATTAGATCTCTACTGCCTCTGCTTTATGAACACGATCCCTTCAAAGTAACTCCCAGACTCTGTCTTTAACAAAAGTAGACTTGCTTCTAGGAGAGTTGTAATAATATAGATAATACACCTGGAGCTAATGGACCCTTCCCCTCTGCTCACTCAAACTTGGACAACATTTCAGAGTAACCCTCTGAATTTTTGGTCTATGACCTGAGAAGACACATGTGTGTGTCATTCGACTGTGTGACCTACAGTCATCTTCCCTGTAGCTCCTTGACTGTCTGTATACGGATTGTCTCTTGTACATCCAATGAGATCACACTGAGTGAATTATGGGAAAAGATGCTTAAGGTGTGTAGCTGATGACTACTTAGTAACTCATGCTCTGGAAGACCCAGTGAGAAGCTCCCTAGATCCAGGAAGTGTTCTACTGTCTTCTGTGCATCTAACATTGTCCTTTCTGCCAGCGTGAGCCTAGTCACTCTGTGCACAATGTCACCTCATTGAAACTCCTTTCCCATGTGATGAGCTTGTGCCACATCCAATACTTTGTTCTTGGTGCACAAGAAACTAGAAACCCATCTGGAACTCCATCACCCATGGCACAAGTAACCTGTTAATAGCAACATTTGGAGTTTAAAGTTGACGCCCCTCTTCATAAGGTCTGAGTAGATGAGAATCATCTGCTAAGTAAGTCTTTCCCAGAAAGCACCTATCAGCATCTTTCTTTGTGCATGTACATGCCGT
The DNA here is from genome assembly GCA_004026965.1 of Petromus typicus. NCBI lineage: Eukaryota > Metazoa > Chordata > Mammalia > Rodentia > Petromuridae > Petromus > Petromus typicus. The sequence continues at coordinate 29,291 of PVIR01002766.1, forward strand.
GACATGCCTCAGTCAGAGGGGGTGTCATGGCTCAGGCCATGGTGGAAGACACTGGTGGATTTACAGCTCAGTCTGTGAGTCTTTCAGATCTTGACCTTGATATTTTCCAAATCTTAATTAATGAAAGTGGAAACAATGCTATTTTCTCCCTTTATTTTTCTCTCAGTGGCTAAATGATAGCTACTAGGTCCTTCCTTCTTCCTTCCTTCCTTCCTTCCTTCCTTCATTTTTGCTTTCCCCATTTAATTCTCGAGCTTTAACTCATGGCCTCAGATATACTAGGTAAGTGCTATGCCACTGAGCTACATCTCAGCCCAGGATAAATACTAGAATTTGTACAATGCTTACCCTTCAGTATAGGGGGATGTTCAGAACTCTTTAATCATTCATATGTGAAAGTATTCAAGTATTCCCTCACTAACTCATTGAAATGGTAAAAACACAGATGCTTCTGATTGTGATAATAATAATTTTTTAATAATGGAAAAAGGAGCTTTCCTTGAAGCAAATTACATACAAATACCTTTTGAAGACTCTCAGAAATTCTTTCAAAAGCTCTGGAAGGAGTCATGTAATGTGAAATTCATATTCTTGTTATTTATTTGTAAGAGGAATAGCTAACTCTAGAAGACTAAGAATTTGATAAGATTTGAGGCATAAAAAAATTCCATTGCTTACTAGCTTAATGATTCTATCAAAATATCCAATCATCTTGTGCTGATAATGGCAATTGTTCACTGAGTCGTTGCTCTGGTATTTCACGTACATAGGCTCACTCACCTGCACTCATGTTTTGTGGATTTATTATCAATGTCTCATTCACATGCAAAGAAGAAGTAAATTGTATATAATCAAAACTATTACTTAGGAAAACCATAAAATTAAACAACCAATCTCTAAAAAGCAAGGGGAGAATATCACCATCCTCTATATAAAAAATTAATGCTTAGGAACTTAAGTTTGATTATCTTGTCAGACAAAGTTTTAAAAGACAAACATTGTATAAGATATACTAGCTACATATTTGACAGATATTCAGGAGAAAAACACTGTAGCTCTAAATTGAGGGAGAAATTGTCATAGCAATAACCACACGATGCTATGAAAGAATAAGAAGGGCAGTTATAAACACAAAGCACATGTATTTATTAATAAAATGCAAATATTAATCAGAAGGACACCTTGTAAGATCTAAAGTCACCCTGAACACCAAGTCGTGTTTTTTTTTTCTTAAACTTCTAAGTCTAAGCAGAGACAGAATTTATAAGACAGAATATAATCCTACTTTTTATATTTGATCTTGAGGATTATTTTTAAATGAAAGTTCTGAACCCAATAGCAGATGTATAGAATCAGTGCATTGAAGTAGAGAATTGAAAAATGAGGTCTATGACAATTCCCCAAATTAGTTAGAATGCCCTTTAATAGTAGAAGAACTGGGACTTATTCTCAACTCTCAATTTTGTCATCCTCATTTTCCCCAGATGTGGGGGTGGTGGTGGTGGTAATGAACAAAGACCAAGCCAAGAAAGCACTTCATATTTTTTTAATAATCTAGTTCTTCCTACTCCCCTTTCCTTTAATCTACATGAGCAGTAGACTATGGGTCTCATTAAGAAGACACTGACATGACAGAAATGCAAGACAGACTAAGCGGTTTTGCCTTCTATCTGCACCCTACCACCAAAACAAAGCACATCAAAACTAAAAAAAAAAGAAAAGAAAAGAAAAAAAATCATTAAATGCCTTTATTTTACATTCCAAGATCTAACATCCATCCTTTTCTCACTTCCTTTGTAAAGATAGCATTGGCCTCTTAGAGATAACAGTAGAAGACAGTGTTCAGGCTGCTTCCTGACCTGAGGTTCATTCCTGTTTCTTTCTTTTTTATTGAAATCTTTATTGGTACATTACATATACACATCATGATTGCACTCCACAGTGGGAATTTGTACCAGTATAAGATACAACTTAATTCTCATTTTTCCCCATAACCCTACCCACTCTACCACTCCCCCATATACATACAATTTGTTTTCTTTCTTTTTTGTTATAATCCCATTATTTTTCCCCCTTCACCCTATTTCACTTTGAGTATTTTTTATTTCACAATATATAACATACAATTCTAGAACTCATTTACATCTTTCATTCCTATTTCTTGCTTGAGCCCCTTTCAGATTATGGGTGTCATGACTTCATTATCTTCCCAGCGCCTGCACGTTCCTCAGACAGAGGATGACGCAGGTGTCAGCAAGATCAGACAGCGCTTGTGGCTTCAGCTAAGGTTAAAGAGAGGCGAAGATTTATGTAGGTGATAATGCCAAGGAATGAATCAGTAGTCCAATGTAACCCAGGTTCCAGCTTGTTAATGAAGTTCATGCTTCAGCTATTCTTGATTTCCCAAGTTACTGAGCTCATTTGTCTAAGGGTTCAGTGTTGTTGCCCTGCTGCTGTCCAGTGGCAAATGGTACTTGCTTTGGAAGATGAGTCTTTTCCTCAAGAAGTCAGGGAGGATTATCTATTGTCTTCCCAACTCTCAATAAGTCAGGGTATGAATTAGAGGTGGACTCCTGAGATGCCTTACACACACACTAGTGAAGGTTACTGTCAGAGTACCAACCATAAGAGTTTTACCACCAAACTATAAGATTGGACAGTCGTTCTCAAGGAAAGAATGCAATTTGGTATTACTTTTGACTGATTCATTTAAGACTTTGCCTCCTAGCTAGAAACTGTGAACTTTGATATGCAGAATTATATTATACAAATACCTCGGAAACATGCAGTTGGCAAAGAAATACATCTCTCCTTCAGTTCGGTGGAATGTGCTAAACATTACTCTGAAATTCATTAATGAAGGGTTTTATTTCCATTGCAAAGAGACTTAGAAAATATGATTTTGTGGACATTTCAACTGGGAGAACTTTTTTATTGAGTTTGGATTCTAAGTTTGGGTAAAATAACCAATATGTTTAAAATAATCTATTCATCAATAAAACTTTCTCAGGTTCTATTCTCATCCATGGATAAGCTAAAGATGAGACATAACAGAGTGAATAAAATAAATATAGCTCTGTCTCTAGGGAGGTTTAATCTCATAAGTGAGACATGTGATATAAGACCACACTAATGGAATGTGAAAATGTTATCATAAGAAGATTTTAAGATGCTAAAGGAAGGTCACTTATGAGGGGCACCTACATCAGACTGAAGATCTGAGTTGGGGTTAACTGGGTAAAGAGCCAGCTGGGTGAGGAGGTAGGGAAGAGGGAAAGAACAAAGAAAAGGTAAACAGTATTTACAAATGCAGAAAGTCAAGAGAAACTCCTGGGTTAATGAAGCCAACATAACCTAAAAAATGAACAGCAGACTAGATTTGGTGGTGAAGATGGAGATGAGAACATGAGAATGTTCAAGGGGATTGCTGAGATGTTTTAGTGTGGATAAATGCTGGTGATTGATGTCAAAAACATTGATTTTCAACAGATGTAACTTGAAGTATGTGTTTGACATCCATGGAGGTGTCCCGGAACTTCTTGACTCTATGGGCTTTACCCTTGTGAAAAAGGTAAAAAATTAGAATTGATATGTAGAGGTGGGGATTACAAGCACCGTGATGATATCTGCAGAATTTGGTGTGATGGTACTGTGTAAAGCAAGAAGAAAAAAGGCTAGGGAGAGTATACAGAGTAACAGCAAAAGGAAAAGAAAAAAGCAGAAGAGTTTAAGGAAATATGCCCTGCTAGTTTCAGCTGTACATTTCTTAGCAGAAAAGTACATCCACTGATATAATTAGACTTACTTCAAATTGTCAACATAGAACAAAATATTTTTCATTTACTGGCCTCCACTTACATATTCATTTTTCCATTGTATCTGTGACCTTTTCTTTTCTTATCCCAGTTGAATCTACTTTCCTTTTCTTTCTTTATCCTTCTCCTGTTTTTCATCCTTTTATGTATTTAATGTTTGTATAATATTTTCCTTTAATATTTGTTTAAAATCAAAATATAGATGGATCTCAACAAAAAGGACAAATTTCCAATGTGTCACGTTGTACAGAAATGATTACTCTAAACATGATAAAGTCCAATAGCAGCATTCTTGCTATCTCTGATTTTATAAATCTGTGACTGTCACTCCAGTCTTTCTTCTGTTTTCTACCCCCACAAAAAAATCATCATGTATAAAAATATCCATTTGACTTCAGTTGTAGAGACCCGACTCTTTTAATCTTTTTCCAAAAAATATTTGATGATATAGTTTCATTGCCATGTAAGTCTGCACGTTGGATATTTTCCGGTGGTTATTTTTTTTTTTTTTTATCCTTCAGATCCACTCTACATTCTTCTGGGTCTCACGGACCAACTTTTATGGCTAATATCAACTAAAATTCCTTGGCCTTGCCTTCCAGTTTAGTAGGAGCAAGAGAGAAACTGGTGCAAAATGCAAGAGGAGGAAAGTGAGGCTGTTCGCCAGCTCCCCTCCTACCACCACACGTTTATCTTGGGTGCATTGCTTAATTTAAGTACCAAGTTTTCTTTGTACTAGTCTCATTGTACAGGTACAAGTCTGCCTACGTATTAGTATATGCATATCCCTACCTCCTTCAGACTTAGCAATAAGAAGAGCACCACGAGATTCTTTGCAAATAATGTTCATTAAATTCTAAGTCAACCACATTTAAATGTCCTATTTTGTTCTCATCCCCCAGCTACACAATCTGTACAAGACTGTCTGTTCTTCAAGAGTAGGAATCATAACTTTATACATTTTACCTTTATTGCCTGATTGTGTTCTTCAAAAGTTAATAGGGAAGAGCATCCTTAAAGGTGTTTTGGAAGAATGAATGTTTAAAAAAAATACCACTGTTAGAATGACATAAACAGAATAACAAAGAAAAAAGAGCAAAACGGCTGATGAAATACTTAATACATGTCAAATATGTTTGCAATATACTCAACACTACAGAAAAAGAACTGAAATAGACGAATGTTTCTGTCCTTGAGGGAGATTCAAATATGATCCCACAGGCTGTAACAGCACCTATCTGCAGTGAGGTTCTACCTTCTGAAGTATCCCTAAAGAAGTTACAAGGCCACATTGGAGAAAAATCTTAAACCACAAGACTCCTTCCCTGCGAATTAACTCCCTGATTTGAGATTAGCTCCTGTGGTTTGGCTGCTTCCATGGTAGATGTTTAGCAAGCAGTAACAGACATTTCCTTCTCTTCCTTAGGCAATTCAGTGGCTGGACCAAAAAAAGCATTGTTCTGTCTAGAAAACAAAATAAAACACAATACAACAGCACAAGCCCATAAAGGAGGATTCTGAGCTGATGTTTTCCAGAGAGAATCTGAAGGATTAAGCAGGAGTGTCGCCAGGTGGGCGTTCCTTTTCATGACCTTCTTGCTGTACACAGAGGTAGAATGTCAACGCACAATGAGCTGGTTGACTGCAAGGGCTGTACGAATTAGAATATATTTCCGTGTCACTTAGGGCACCAAGGGGGAGCCCTATGGAGGTGTCAGCTGAGTTGACCTGCTCCACTTGTGTTGCAAGAACATGCGTGTTGAGTGCCAAGTTCATTACCAAGTCTAAAAGTAAGTATTGAAAGTAAGTGGGCAAAAGCGTCAAGAAATAGCACATATGCATATGTAATAGATAGATGGTGACTTACGTGCTTGTATGGTAACGTCTCCATCTTCCCATGCTCACTGCTACTCCTGCTGTCACATTCCTGTGGCTGCTGGGGTCACCTCTACTACTATCAATGCAACAAGATGAGTCGAAATGATGTTTCTTGGCTGTGTTTCCTCTGTGTGGTCGCATAAAGGATTATGTGCTTTTACCCTCGTGAGCTTCTTCCCTAGATACAATACATGCACAGACACCATATTGTCTCCATATACCAAAGAGAGGAGCAGGCACTGTGCTCATGATGTCATCAGTGTAGACTGGTGGCCCTGGACTCTGAGCTATGGCAAGCAGTTAAGAAAAATAATTGTTAGTTAACATTCCATTGGTAGGAGAAAAACTCCAGTGTTGTTTTTTTTTTTTTAGGTTTTTTTGAGACAGGGTCTCGCTTTTGTGGTTCAGGCTGGCCCTAAGCTCAGCCTCAAACTCACATCACAATCCTCCTGCCTCTGCCTCCCGAGTGCTGGGACTACAGGCATGAGCCACCACGCCCGGCACTGTGGTATGTGGTACTGGTTGCTGCCGGGTTGAGTCTCCACACCCAGTATTGTTATGTGGTTACCGGGGAATCGAACCCGGGTCCTTGCGCTTGCAAGACAGGCGCCAGAACCACTGAGCTAACTCCCCGGCCCTCCAGTGATTTTTTTTAAGGAAAAAAAAAAAGTGTTGTTTCACAAAGGAATCAGCCATCAATGCATATGTGTGTGCACACACACATATATGCACATCAACTTTAATAACCTTGCCATTCAATCTATATCCTCTTTTGAGACTTTTCTGCCATAAGATCCAAATGAAATAAGTTTTATTCCCATAAAGCATGCCTTCTTTGAATTTGAGGGAGTATACACTCATGAAAACAATACCAAAATGAAGTTTCGGCATATCTTTATCCTTTTTCAAACTTTCCTACACTTCCCTTTGCAGTAAATATCTGTCACAGCCACTAGCCCAGAAAAAAAATCCGATTTGATTTTTGTTATGTTTGTTTTGACTTAGAATTTCCTAGGAATGGAATCACAAAAGACTTGCCCTTTGTGTCGAGTGTCTTCAACCCAGTGAGATGCCCTATAGTTCTACTCGTGTTGTTATGGGTATTCAGAACTGAACTGTGGTTAGACTACAATTTGTTATTCATTCAGCAGCATTTCCAGATTAGAGCTATTATAGCTAATGCTCCTGTGGACATTTTAGGTCTCTGTGAATATTCATCATGAGGAGAGAGTCAGTGAAACTGCCTAACATAAAAAACTACCAGCTTTTTATAACTTCTGTTTTCTGGACCTATGTAACTGTCGAATTTGGTTAAATGCTTAAATCATTTGCGCTTAAATTACTGATATAGTTAGATATAGAACTGCCCCTTTGCTATTTATATCATTAATGTTCACTTCTGCCTTTCAAAACCATTAAAATAATTATGATGTGTTATTTTAATTCATTCATCGAATTTTCTCCTAAAAATTAGGAGAAATTAAATTATCTTAATGTTTTTGTTGTAGCGATTGCTTTACCTACCTAGCATATGTCATGTTGACTTATGCCAATGTGCTTCAAGTCAATATTTATGCATTTGCAGGAAGATATAGAACTTCTATGCTAGAATAGCTCACTTGATTCATTTTATATTATTGTTTTCATATGTAGTACATTTCAAAACCCTAATATAATAGTGTTTTAAATTTTGCTTTAATAGTCACAAAGAAATTAAGATGAGGCTGATTTTATATATGACACCTAAATATATGCATGTGTGTATATGTTGTTTGTTTCTTTCTGTCTCACAAAATTCCTTTAGTACATTTTATAGCACAGAGCTCTAACGACATGTTCTCAGATAGAAGTGTTTTCTCTTAGCTGTTCTTAAAAATTGGTTTTGATAGAGAATTATGGTCAATGTTTTTGTTAGTTTTGTTTTCCAACTCATATGCAATCCCAATGTTTCCTTTGCTGCACTGCTTCTGCTGAAAAATCATAATCGTATAATGCTTTGTGTTTATTTTCACAATTGCCTTTAATACAGTTGACTGTAATGTATTCTCAACTATTTTTTCTTTAAATTCCCTTTCTTCTTTCTTTCTTTTTCTATCCTCCTAGTATACTCAATTTAACATATGTTGAGATACTTGATTATCTCACTGATTTCTAAGGTTTACACAGTTTTCTTTAAGTTTTGAACATCTCTAGTACAGAGCTGATTAATCCTCTTAGTCTGTTTTCCAAATTCACAGATCTATTCCTCTCCTATCTCAAATGTGCTCACTGACCTTTCTAATTCATTTCAACTATTGCATTTTGGCTATTATATTTCTAAGCTCTACAATCTCCATTCTGTCATTTTGGAAGAATTTGTTTTCACATTGATAGCCTATAGTTGTGTCTTCCTATTCAGAATTATTATTATTATTATTATTATTATTATTATTATTATTATTTTTTTTTTTTTGAGACAGGGTCTCAGGTTGGCCCTGAGCTCAGCCTCAAACTCACATCACAGCAATCTTCCTGCCTCTGCCTCCCAAATTCTGGGATTACAGGCGTGAGCCACCACGCCTGGCACTGTGGTATATGGTACTGATTGTTGATGGGCGTGAGTCTCCACACCCAATATTGTATATGGTTAACCAGGGAATTGAACCCAGGTCGTTGCACTTGCAAGACAGGTGCCGGAACTACTGAGCTAAATCCCCAGCCCCTCAGAATATTTTTCTAATTCTCTGAACAAATTTATTCTAGCTGTTTTGAAATCTGTGCTAACACAACAGCTAGCTTTATAGAAGTAAGTATTACTTAATGCTTTTTCTTTCTTGAGCCTACTAATTTGTGCTTGAGAGGTAGACATTTTACATATTAAAACATAAAAACATATGAGTTAGTTGTTATATGCACATATCCTTGAAAAAATCGGGCTTCTTTATGGTGTAGATTTGCCGAAGTCTGTGCAAGTTTCTGCTTGTTTTTAGAGCTTCATTCCCCAGAAGTCCTTCACATGTCTCTGCACTTTGAGAGAGCGGCATTCCTTCTAGAGACTACACTCAAATTCTCCAACCACTGAGGATTCACTTTCTGATTCAAAAGTCTAAGTTTTCAAGCTTCCCAGGGCTTTTGATTCTCAAGGTTTTCTAGTGCCTTCCACATGGTTATGCAGTTTAGCAATTAATGCAAGAGTGAATTACATCAACCTTTCTATCATTCTCTTGCTCTCAGAATCTTCTCATTAGACATCTACTTTCTTTGCCACCTGTGCTAAACCAAGTCCACCACACCTGGCCTGTAGCATTTCACACTGTAGTTGTGGGACATAGAAATCCTGTAGGTAAGAAGTCTGTACCCTTACCCTGTGCCCCTTTTCTTGCAATACAGTAGCAGTTTTTCATTAAAAGTACTTCTAATGTCCTTCCTTGCCTTTGGCTATATCCCAGTGTCCCACAGAGAATGATTTTTAAAGTATTTATTCCCAATCTTACATTTGTTTTCTGCAGAGAGAAATGGAATGTTCTCATACTTGGACATGAGAAAAGGTAACTCACTACTTTTCAAGTTTTTGTATGTGATATACTCCATGATCAGACAATTTTAAATATTATTTCTGTGCCTCAGATAAACCCATATTGGAAACATGTGTGGAAACAATTCACTGAATATTAAGACTTCTGTAGTGGTTTTTTTTTTTTTTTTTTTTTTTTTTTTTTTTTTTTTTTTTTTACAAGTGAAAAGAAAATGCACCTCTATTAGGATGCATTTAATTATGTTTTTATTATTATTATATTTATTGGTACATTAAATATACACATCATGATTGCACTCCATAATGGGGATTTGTACCAGTATAAGACACAATTTAATTCTCATTTTTTTCCCATAACCCTACCCACCCTACCACCCCCCCATATACATAAAATTTGTTTCCTTACTTTTTTGTTACAATCTCAACATTTTCCCCCTTCACACTATTTACATTGAGCATTTTCTATTTCACAATATATAACATACAATGCTAGGACTCATTACATCTTTATTTTCTCATACCAGAGAAAAGATGCGATATGTACCTATCTGTGCCCTATTTATTTCACTTATGAGGATATCCTCAATGTATGTCCATTTAAGTAGAAATGATTCAAACTTATCATTTTTTATGGCAGAGTAATACTCCATTCTGTAGAAGAACCACAGCTTTTTTTTTTTTTTTTAAAGGTTTTTTTGAGACAGGGTCTCGCTTTGTGGTTCAGGCTGGCCCTGAGCTCAGCCTCCAACTCACATCACAGCAATCCTCCTGCCTCTGCCTCCCAAATGCTGGGATTACAGGCGTGAGCCACCACGCCCGGCACTGGTATGTGGTATTGGTTGCCGCTGGGGTGAGTCTCCACACCCAGTATTGTTATGTGGTTACCGGGGATTGAACCCGGGTCCTTGCGCTTGCTGGAACCACTGAGCTATATCCCCGGCCCCGAACCACAGCTTTTTTATCCAGTCTCCAGTTGATGGACACTTGGGTTGTTTCCAAGATGTAGCAATCACAAATTGGGCTGCTATAAACATGGGTGTACATATGTCACTGTGATATGAGTCTTTTAATTTTTGCATGTATATACCTAGCAGGGCAATGGCCGGGTCAAATGGGGCATAGTGTTGTGAACTGGATGTTAAAACCTTGGCCCTCAATGGGTCTATGTTCGAAGAAAGAGCTTTTAGGTGGTACATTGGATTAAATAAGATAATAAGGGTAGTGTCATCATCAGGCAGGCATAGTAGCCTTTTAAGAAGAGAGATTTCTGCCCTTGGAACCCTACACTGAGGAAGACAATGACAGGGAAAGACCCATGACACAACTGATTTCTGCAGAATACTCAGATCTCAGGCTTCTGGCTTCCAGAACTGTGACCAGATCAGTTGCTGAGGATTATACACCTTACCTCCAGCTGAGGATTAAACACCTACCGTCTGATACTTCCTAAAGACAGCCTGACTAATGTCTGTAGGGTTCTCCCCCAGTCATCTCCACAGTGCTCTGAGGGGTTAGAACTTTTCTTTCCCTTTACTTTTCAACCAATAAGAACATGGATATTTGGGAAAATAATGTATTAATTTAAGTCAAATTATTTACCAATAGAATCCAGAGGTTGTAAATGTCCACATGTAAAATTTGTTTCCTTACTTTTTTGTTACAATCTCCACATTGTCCCCTTTCACCTTATTTTACATTGAGCATTTTCTATTTCACAATATATAACATACAATGCTAGGACTCATTTACATTTTATATATATGGGGGGTGGTAGGGTGGGTGGGGCTATGGGAAAAAATGAGAATTAAGTTGTGTCTTATACTGGTACAAATCCCCATTATGGAGTGCAATCATGATGTGTATATTTAATGTACCAATAAAGATAATTTAAAAAAATGTCCACATGTAACCACATGTCAGATATATAGAAGAGATCTTTTAAAAAACAATACAAATGTTGTCACCGAGAAGAAATCAAGGCTTTCTTCTCATTTACGAAGCTTATTATCCTTACAACTCCATTCTCTGACATCTGTTAATCATCTATTTAATTTGGGTAAACTTTACCCTACTACTGGAAATATTCTCAGTTCTATCGCATTCTGCATCAGTGGTTGTATACATAAGAGTGATGATCCAGGTGCGGGGAAAATCTGAGATAGATTAATACCTGCATTTTTCAGTTCCTTTTCCCAAAACACTTTATCTTAAAGAGCTACAGATTTCTATCTCATAAATAGGCAAAATTATCTTTTTTTGACTCTGGAAATAATGCTAAGTACATCTTAGAATCAGGTAACTATGAGCCTATCCTTTCAATCTGCCCTGGAGCATACAAAACCAAAGATGAACAAATCAAGATTATCACTTCCTTGGTCATTCTCTCAGTGTGTATTTTCACTACTTTCCCACAGGATAGGTCTGTAATATCCTCACACCTGAGCTCTTAAGGATGAGTCAATCCTGCGGTGAAATGTTCCCATTGTTGCTCTGACTTCAGGCATTGGAGGGGAAGCCCATCTTCAGGGGTGATTTCCAGGATAACAGCTTCCTAAGAGGAACTGTCAATTACCCAGGTGACTGTACTGTGCCTGAGACATGTAGTCACAGAACAACCATGCAAAAAAATGTCTTATGTAAATAGAGTCTGCTTATTCATGTATTTGTGAAAGTAAAAAAATAAGAAGCAGTCTGAGCTGCTCTATTAACATATTTAAAATTAAGCATAGTATGATGCACTCCCTCAGTTAAATAATAGTTAAATATAAGATATGATTAATGATTATGAAGTACTTCCTTAGGTGTTATTTCCTAGGACTCTTTGCTGTCTTCTACAGAGTTCCCTCTCTTGTCTCTCCTAAGCGTAATTCATTTCCTCAACTATCCTCTTGATTCTTTCTAGATCTCTTTCTCCCCATGGTGACCCCCCTCTTCATCCATAATTATTGCTCTTCATTTATCATTAATATAAAGAGATAAGTCAAAAGTAATTGATGAGGGAGTGAACGTCTTAAATTGCAGAAAAGATGTGGACAGAGGAAGGGAAAGAGTGGGCTGTTTCAAGCAGAAAAGAAAGAAAAAAGATCTTGACCCCAAAGAATAGAACAATTTGGAGAGTATCTGTCATACTGATGTGTCTGCGACATGGCAAACAAACAAACAACCCAAACCATCAAATGAGATTTATATTACATTGTGCAAAGACTGAAAAGCTTAGTTTATTTGTAACTGACCCAGACAGATGGCCTCACCCAGTGAACAGTGGTACAAATGAGTTTCACTAAGGAAAATTAATTACAGAAAATTCCTAGAATAATACAAGAAAGAAGCTTTGGAAAGAGAGAAGGAGAAAGCAGATAGAATACTGGAGTGATATGTGGGAAGAAATGAAGTACAAAGAGAAAGACTGAGAAAAGTTGATGCTCTGGATCTCCATGTGGTGAAGTTCAATTCCCTCTGCCAAAGCTATGTGTTGGTCACCATTATAAATAAAGTTTTATTGGAACACAGTCAGAGTCACTCATTTCATGTTGTCTGCAGTGGAGCATCATGACAGAGACTGTCTGACCCACGAAGTCTACATTACTGAATTACACTCCAGTGTTTGCCAAAATGACTCACTAAAGCATACCCTCATCAGGAGATGTTAGAACGTTGACATAACCTAAAACTTGATAAAATGTAGTGGATGGGACAGAGGAGAGACACAAATAAACAGGATATATCAGTAATGTTTGACTGTAAATGATAATAGCATCAGAAGACATTAGGAAGTCAAACAGAGAAAGGAGAGTAAACAGACATCTGTAGTCTTGCTTACGAGTCCCCAGGGCAAAAAACAAAACAAAACAAAACAAAACAAGAGAGAGAGAATTTAAAATCTTACTATTATCACCTACAAGTAGGTATTTCAAATGTTTTGGACATCAGGGAGAATTCTAGTTGAAATAAAGCTAAACTGGACAGTTTTGGGCATGCTCTTAGCATTGTCTGGCCTTCTTGATTACTGCCATGTTTCCTGGTTACTTTTTCCTCAACTTTGGGCTCCTACTATGATCACTTAATTCCAAAGCCACAATAACTCTGAGCCAGATGAATTTCTGTAGTGTGAGTCCTTCTTCCCCAAAGACATCATCTAAGAAAAGATGTTAGACCACGTCATCAACGTCAGATCACGCAGCCAGTGACCTGTTCTACTAATCCATAAAGAGATTCATGAAAACTCTTTTTATTTAGGGTTTTTTGAGACAGGGTCTCACTCTGTGGTTCAGGCTGGCCCTGAGCTCAGCCTCAAACTCATATCACAGCAATCCTCCTGCCTCTGCCTCCCGAGTGCTGGGATTAGAGGCGTGAGCCACCATGCCCGGCACTGTGATATGTGGTACTGGTTGATGCTGGGGTGAGTCTCCACGCCCAGTATTGTTACGCAATTACCGGGGATTGAACCTGGGTCCGTGCGCTTGCAAGACAGGCACTGGAACCACTGAGCTATATCCTCGGCCCGAAAATTCTTGATCTGAATATTGTTCTCAGAAGTTTTAATCAAAAAGCCTCATTTTCAGCCCAACTAGTGTTACTGTGCTGCATTCAATTGAATGTTATGGTAACAATGCAGAAAAAGTTTAACTTTTTTCTCAACTCCTTTAGCTTGAATAATATCTAAAGAAAGCTCACAGTCTTTCTAAGATTAAATTATATTATCCAAAGGGGTTATGAATTATATTTCAAATATGTGTAAGTCAAATATAAAAATCATTAAAACCTATTTTTTAAGTGAAAATGAAAGTCATATAAATAGAAAATTTGGTGACCATATGTGCAGGGTGTTCTTTCCAAGGTAATCTTTGATTTTTATCTTTTGAATATTCAAGAATATTTTTCTATGAGAAATTACTAACAGTAGCCTACCACATTTTGTGTACTCTAGTCTAGGGGTGCTGTAACATCTAATGTGCCATATGATTTGTTGACATACATTGTGGTATGTGATTTTGTTTTGGTGGCATTTGAAGGACAAAGAGAAAATACAAGAAGAAAAACAGGAACTTTTACTTTTCTACAAGGTAGATTCCATTTCTAGGGTCCTTTCTGAACCTGTATTTATGACTCATTTCTTAGCACTTGAAGAAGGGAAAAATAGATGGGGTAAATCTAAAACTCTATAGTTTTGGGGTGATTTAATAGCTTTCTGCATTTGCATTCATAACCATGTCTTTTACACATCTTTAATAATTTAAGCATTATTTAAACTACCCTCAAAATGAGCTCCATCCAGCAGGCAAAACATCTCTGCAGAATAACATTAAATTAAATAAACAGAGTCTAATGAGATCTGTTATTACCTGCTCTCTGGTCATGCTTGGGCATGCTGTCTCAGGGCTCCTGTTTCCAAGAGTGATCATAAATCTTTCAGCCTGTTTTGCTGCTGAGAATTTTAATATCTTTCCTCTAATGTTGAAGACTACATCCTCATTTAAACCCATAACATTTGAAGTCTATGTCTTCATTAAATCTTATCTTTGAGAGATAAGAAAGTTTATATTTCAATAGATCAGTTTTAAGAAGATAAAATCCACTTGCTTAGAAATAAAGGAATACTAAAAATCAAATTACACCAAAGGAATGAATATTGCATATAATGGATGAATTCTATCTTTTTCTGGTTGTTTTTTTACTAACATTGTTTTTATCACTATGTCCCTTGGGATTATTATTTAATTGGAAGAAGAGGAAAATCCCAACATAAAGTTAAGAGTCGAAGTTAATCTGCCTTCATCATAAATTTCTTGGGAAGATGTCATTTCACAGGTAGGCATTTCTGTGACATACGAGAAAGGTTTTTTCAAGGCAAAATACAAATTTATAGATAACAGCCTGTCTCAATAAATACAGAAATCAGCTCTTGCCTCTACACATAACTCATCACTGATTCATAATGATTTATGGCACCCTTTTCTTTCCTGGTTGCTTCTGTAGGGACATACAGTACATGCAGAAGACTATACCCTGGATTCCAACAGAGACTGAATCTTGGACTTGACACGCATTAGATACACGATACTTGATTAGAGGTGCCCATAGGGACTTCAAACTCATTATATTCAAATTTTATCTGTTTTTCTTAGGATCTATTTCTTCTTTCATATTTCTTATCTCCATGAAGGAAGCTGCCAAGCCCTCTGACTCAAGTCAGAAGCCTGCAGATTAACATTGGATTTTCCTCTCACATTCCACCATGCTTTCTCAGCAGTTAGGACCTGCCCATTGCTTTTCAGTTGCCGTTTCCTCACTCCTGAGACCTTTGTCTAGAACCTCCTCAGCTATCCTGCAGTTTGCCAGCTCATGGGCTAGTCTCTCAACCCCAGCTCGTCAGTCTTTGCACTCTTCTGCTCTAAAACATCAAGGACTCAAGCCGCGCTCCTCTGTGAGCTGTTCGTGCTTCTTTGCTGCACACAGCTCTGAGGCTAGCTCCTTAGCCTGGTCCTTGTGGCCCTCGGAGGCTCGCTCCCTCTGGCCCTCAGTCTGGCCCCATGGGTACCAGTCATACTTATGTTTTTGGAATGGGTGCAGATCTTTTATGCCTGTAACTTTCCATATGTTTTCTACTATGAAAAACACTCCTTTGCAATTTCTTTTGAGGAGCAAACAATAGCATACAGACAGTAAGGAAGCAAATCGAAGGGAAATGAAAGCCTGGAAAATTCAGATTTAGCAAGGAATCTTTAGGAAGCTTTGCAGATCCTGTCTTCAATGATACTTATGTGCAATTAGGAAATAACTACCATTGCATGTAACTGTTTCCAGTCTTTCCCTGGAATTACTGTGCATGAGCTTTAAATGACATTTATTAGATTGATCCTTATTCCTGTCATCATGTTGTCTAATTTTGCTTCTAATGAATTATTCAGTTTAGAGTTTCTTTAATGTATCATCTCACAGTCTCTGTTGCAACGATGTACATAATACAGCTATCACCACTAAGTTTGGAAAACTGTCATTCCAATAAATACCATTTGTCCCTTTAAAAAATACACCAAGGTCTTTTAATAAGTACAGAGTTTGTCTGCATTTGCCTCTTATGTACATAGAGTTGAGAATCATAGAATATTACATCACGTCTCCAATCTTATTCATTCTGTACTTTAAAAACACATGCTACCATTCTTAATGATCTTTTACTGGGGAAATATACACTGTGTATTTGTTTCATACAAACATTTTGTAAAGTCCTGTTTATGGAGAAGGTCATTCATTTTATAAGCTTTAAATCATACAGAGTAATTTATGTATGTCATATAATTCGAGATATGAACATTAAACTTGAATTACATGTTGTCTCTGTGAGGAAGATGCTACTGATTCACAAAATACATATGATTTGCATAGTTTACACAGAGTAAGGCCTCTTGGCCCAATGAGGCATGCTTGCTCACAAGGTGTAATGGCAATCAAGCTGGTGTTCATGTGGTTGGAATAAGGTGGTAGGGTGTGATTGTTGAACACAATGAATCATCCTGCTTTGATGGGGGTGCAATCAAGACTCCTGATCCAATGAACATCCCAAAGTTGACCATTGTTTCCCAACAATATATTCCCAGGAAATTCATTAGTGTTGGGCTATGACAACATTTTTCTTGTTGATCAATGGCAAGACCATTGATGTGTCTAGAAAGAGGAAAGGTAATCATTATCTTAGACCAGAAAAGGAGAATTTTAAAACACACCATCTTCTTCTCCTGCTCTCTTTTTAGGCCATTAACAACAATTGTAAGGGGGGGTCTCCCATGCCCAGGCCACATGGACTCACTTTATCTGGGCGTTCCAACTTGACCATTAGTTCATCCACCACACAGATCTTGTAAGTCACTACTGTTTAGAGATCTCTAATACCATTTGGGGGACCTAGACAGAATCCTGGAAATGGAGGCGGAAGGATCATGAATTTGAGGCAAATATGGGGTGAATAGAAAGTCCTGGTCTCAAACAAACAAAAAAAATGAAAGAAAAAGGGAATGGATACACAAACAGTAAAGCACAGATCCAGAGAAAAATCTTGCCTGTATTAAGTTAACAATTAATGTTTCTCTGGCCTTCTCACATTTTGATATATAATTATATAATATATAATTTAATAGATATGATATAATACCAGAAACTGTGTCATGTGGACCCAACATCCATATACATGTTTTATGATCTTTCTGTGGCACTTCTATTATATGTATATATCACATTTAAAACTCTGCAATTGGGCCTGGTGATTTAGCTTGGTTGTGCTGTGTTTGCCTCAAATTAAGTGCAATCCCTAGTCCTAGAAAAAAAGAAAAACTCTATGTAATTGAATCTCCACTCTACCTAGGTGTATTGATTAATTTTTCTTACTAAGTCTCATGAATGTGAATTCACTCCTGGGATCACAAGAAGATGAGTATACTGTCATACTAGATAGAGCATTTGTGAGAAAATGTACAGGGCGCTATATGTTATGCATAATAGAATCATCCCTGGCCTTTAGGATGATAGTATAGTTGTTAGGGGTCTCCTATGAGGAATTCTCCTGTTGGCTGGTCCCCATCATATTCTTTGTGAGACTTAGATGCTCTTAAAGATTATCAGTTCCTTTAAGAGCCTTCCCTGCACCAGAGAGTGTTTTCTCAATCCATATTACCTTGCGGTTTTTTGGGGCTTCACTCATCTATACGGACAGAGTAGAGCCCAGGGTTCTGAGCTTTTCTAAGGGTTGGGGACTTTTGTCTGTTCTTCTTGGGCAGAGAGCTCCCTTTCTGCTCCTGCCCTCTGCCCAGTGCATGAAGCGTTCCATCTACCTCTGTCTTTGAGGAGGCGCACAGCCTCTGGGGCTGAACCAGTGGGGTCAAATAATGTTCTCACCATTTAGTATAATTAACTTCAACCACTTGCCTGTTGCAAGACCCAGTGCAGCCAACACAAGCAAGAGGAGGCCAAGAAGAAATTTCTCCTCATTATTAAACCTAAATCTAAGCACTTGTCTGTCTGTAAAAACAGACCAATGGGAGGGAAACTGAAACCAGTGCACGGGGTCTGAGGTTTCAATAAATGTCAGGGAGCGTCAAGTCTGTTTGGATTGCAAATTATTGCTGGCTGACAGTCTTACTCTTTTACAACTCAAGATTGCTGTCATGGGGGGAAGCAGGGTGGGGGGAGCCCCTCAAATCCCAGCCAGAGGTGAACAGAAGTTACCAAATACTATAACAATCATCAAACCTTAAAAGAGGGGCTTCAGATTTTGCTAAATTTAGTCTTTTTTTAATGCTCAGCCCAAGAAACAACAGCCCATGACATTCTGCTCTTCCCTTTGGGTTGATGAAGTGTTGGATTTACCCACGACCGAGAGCTCATTTCTCTGGTAACCTCATTCTGCACTACACTTCATCTTTCTCCTGTGCCGAGCCACTTTGAACATCTGAGAGTGATACAGAGGCCTAAATGTTTCAAGGTGAATTAGTACCTTACTACATATCCTGCAGAAACACACACCAATAATTTGAGCAGTGGTTAAGACTGTTTTTCAAATGGATTAAATGAGTGGGCAATTACTGATTAAAATAAACCAAAAGCAAGAGCATTCCAGCCTGTTTAGAGGAGGATCGCTGGTCAGCTGCTTTCTATTGGGAGAAAGATTTCTCATGTGTAGAAAAGTGTGCGTGCTTCCTGGTGCTTCATAAACATTTTCATTGATCTTTTTCTTGCCCATTGCTTACCAAGTGCCAAGTACTGTGCTAGGTACACTGAGCACCAAGAAACTAATGGTCCTCATTCTCACAGAGTGGAGAGTCGATGCAGTTATTTTAATCAAGACTCTTTCTGTTTTAAATAACTGACAAATTCCCTCCAGTTAACTCAAGACCGAATGCATAAAACTGCTCTAAGGCACAGAGCTCTCAATAGACCCAAGAGCAAGAAATGCAATAGTTCTTTAAGAAAACCTGGAAGCTGGCATTAAGAAGCTATGAAAACCAAGACTGTCGTCTCAAGATCTTTAGTTACACGTGTTCTTCTTTCTGGGTGTCTTGGATGATCTTTCTCAAATTTTGGGGGTTAACTTTTCTTTCTTGAGATGCCTGTAGTTAAATAAGGCCTTCTTAAGCATGCTTCTGATTTTAGTTACCAGTTTTCCTATTTTCTACCCCAGAATGCATGGAAGAAATTTGGTCAGGTACATAACCTTAACAGTTAAGACTAATTGTAGAACTCAGGGTCAGCAAAATTGACTGGAATTTAAGAAGTAGGATATATATTTTGCTATAGCTGATTTATCCAGTTCCTATGTCATTATGCCTTGTTTATTAAAGGACCACAAGCATGAGTTTACAGCTGGATGTCATATAACTCTATGATGACATTGTGGGAAAGACAATGAGTTAAGTAGTTGTTGGAGAAAATGCAAGGAGGTAAAATTGTTTATGGTTTCTCTGTATTGCTGCTAGAAGTGGGAGGCAGCCTCACACTGAAAGTGCGAACTACAGGCCAGGGATTTAGTTCAAGTGCTACTGTACCTACCTTGAAGTACAGGGGCTCAAGTTCAATCCCTGTACCTGGAAAAAAGAGTGAACTACTTTCCAGAATCTTTGTTTTCCTGAAGATCTAGATGACCATGTCAGGAGCAACCAGTAAACAACTGCTGTGTTATTGCAGCCTGGTTTACATGTGTCCTCAAAAGAGTCTGAAGAAGCAGATGCCTGACAGTGAAGTAGTGCTAGCTGATTCTCCACATTTCCTGGAAGGACCATAACCTAAAGTCACGATCTACCCCATTACCTGGGCACCAACCAACAGCACAACCAAACCACCCAAGTTTGGGTTCCTCAAAAGCCCAATCCAAGTCGAGGATTGAGTAAATATATTTTTTAGGGGATGAGAGGAAATATTCATGGGAAAATCAAGAAGAGGGACAAAGAAGGGAAGGCAATCAGTTAAGGAGATGTGATGAGGCAAGCACAGCTCTGCACAAACGGACATTAATCCTATTGGCAGAAATGAAGAACCATGGAAATCACGTGACTTAGTCACCAGGAGTGAGGTCCCTGAGGGAAATAACTGACAGATTCTAATCAAGTGGACTGCTATAAGCTCTTTCTTAGAGCCTCTATTTCTCAGTTAGTTCCATGTTGCCACACTGGCAGCAAAGTGTTCTCCATAAGCCAGAGAGAATCAGGTGTAGGTGGCTGTGCTGAAATGGTGAGAACTGAGGTGCGGGTGAGATGCTATCGTCACCTATAACAGTCCAACCACCGATTCCCTGGTGCCCTATGTTAACTTTACTCTGCCCTGTCTTGATTCTTCCAGGGACTGACAATGCACTGTGAATTAAATCAAATAAAAAGAGAGGATCAGTAAAATAAGTAAGTAACACTGCTTTCAGTGTTGGAAGTAACACCCCTTTTCTTCTCTTTCTTCCACCTTGTGTAGTTGTTCCTCATAATAATTTGACATTTCTACCACTCTAGAGTTCTGACCCTGCAGCACTTTAGACTTTCATTCCCCAACATCTGAAGGTCTGATTCCTATACATGCTTTGGGTTGTATTTTCTGACATTACTTCTTTGTGATAATCAAGGCCAATTAATCAAGGCCAATTAGTGATAATCAAGGCCGCACCTCAGTGCTGCCCATTGAGTGGCAAACCACGCTTCAGCTGCAGGAGAAAACTCCTGCAGGAGAAAAGGGTATGACTTGGCTGCTGGAAGGATGTCAGTTGTGCTCATGGGGATAGCAGGGACACGGGGATTTGAACACAATATCCACTAACATCTGCACGGCAGACAGTATCTTCATTGTATTGTGCCAAGTTCAGTAACAAAATAAATCGTGGAGACCAGTGACAAGGATTTTGAAATCGTCTTTGTAACATGCTTCTTTGTGATGAGCAAAATTTAAACTGACTTTCTCCCATATGATGACAATGAAGACAATCTTACTAAGACGCAGTGAACCACTCATCGAATCAGAGAGAAAGAACTGAGGAAAGAGGAAGATAGCAGTTGAGATCACTGCTGATTTTCAAGGGAAAACACAACAGAAAGGCCTGGAGGTGTAACTCAGGCCCCTTTCCAGGGTGAAGTCCTGAATTCTTAGGCAAGTATATATCTCAGTATGTCACAGTCCACGCAAGTCTTCCGCTTTTTCATTATGTTATACATTTTCTCCCCTTGCAACAGTAACCATTCTCTGCATTCTACCTCCATATGTAACCATCAAAATTTTACTCAACAATCAGATTCTCAGATAAATGTATTCCTCCCTGAAGTACTCTTATCATCCTCCCTCAATTTCTTCTGGAAAGTGACCACTCTGTTAACTTTGTTTGTTTGTAAATCATACTTCTTGATTTCTTTTATAGCTGAGTTTTAGACTGTCATTATCAATCACTTGAGAATAGGTAGACACCTTAGGTAAGACCTTATCAGGCACAAAGAAGTCCATGTAATAGGTTCCAATTGTTTATTTATGACAACCAAGATTAAAATCAATCTTACATAAGTTTTGCCTAAAGAATCCTACTTAGCAATAATTTTTGCTCGATTCTACACCAACTATAGGATGAGACACAAAGAATTATGTGTGTCAGTGTGCATACATGTAAGTTGATGTGTACATATATATCACACTGATACTGTATAAAAACAATGTTAATACCTGTTTCTTACATATGCTTTTTTTCTATTTTAACTTGTTTCACTTGTCAATAATGCTAAATGCCTACTAGTAATTTAACCCCCAAACCTATGTTGAGTTTCTGTGCTTTTCAAAATAAGGAAATGGATGAGCCAGAGATTTAGTTCAGTGGTTTCGGTGCCTGCCTTGCAAGTGAGAGGGCCCGGATTTGATCCCTGATAACTACATACAAATAGATGTGGAGACTCACACCCACCAGCAATCAAAACCAAATACCACAATGCCACTCCAGTCCCAGCATTCCGGAGGTAGAGGCAGGAGGATTACTATGAGTACAAAAGCAAGACCCTGTCTCAAAAAAAAAAAAAAAAAAAAGAAAAGAAAATTTCTTATTTTTGCAGAATTTTTCTCAAAAAAAAAAAAGCTATGAATGTACATCTATCACATCTATCAGTAACACCACCTTTTTTCCCAAAGAAGTAAGGAAGAAGTCAAGGTATTTTATAACTTATCTAGATACTGGAACTAGAACCACAAACTTTCAGGAGCACTGGACCTCTGTGAGTGCTCCTGAAAGAAGTTTCATATATTACCTTGAATCAAGACAGAGACTCAATCAATCCACATGGGCTGAGTGGGGTAAGCAAAGAAAATGTGGTGAAATAGAACAGATCCATTCACAGTACTGGAAAAATAAAACAAAACCAAAGCAAACCCTTCCCAAACCCTGTACAATATTGATTTAAATCACTGTGGGTTGAATTCCTATAGGAAGACAGCATACCCTGACTTCCTGCAGCTATTTTTTTACAGGGAAAATAAAGGGACAAAAATAATTTAAACAGATTTTATTGAACATCTACTGCATGTAAGACATTTGTAGAGACAAAAGGTTTAATGAGAACACATCATGGTTCTTTTTTCACTCACCTTCTAGCTTGGTTAACAGTAGTTGTGTACATCGATCAGTCCGATAATCAGAGAGAGAAGTTGTGTGTTAATCAGCTCTTGGTTATGGTAAGAGATACCTGAGATAACTTATAAAGAGAAAGGGTTTATTTTAGCACACAGTTGAACAGGTTCCAGGGCAGAACGAATTCATCTCATAATGAGCCTGTTGTGAAGCAGCAAAAGGTGGTGGATGTGGGTGGTGAAGCAAAACCGTTTGCTTCAGGCACAGAGAAGGAGAAAAGATCTGTTGAGCAAGAGGCCAAGACTCTGCTATCTGTCTAAGTGCACAGTGTCATGGACTGGAAGACCTCGTAGTACAACATCTTGCTAACTCCTCTCGAAGTGTCCACCACGTCCCCATCCCTCCATGTGGAATGATCCAAATTGCAGAAGGCTGAAAATAACCCTGTGTGGTTATTGCTTCTGCCTATAGTTGAAGATTGGGGTCATGAGGGTATAACGCTGACTATTGATTATGGGTGTTCAATCAGGAAAGCAATGTAAGCCATGATTAAAGACACAGTTTGGGTTCGCATGGCAAAAACTTTTACAATATCCAAGTACCATCTGTGATGTACAACCTGCTCATTTTCCAGTTCTGTTGTGTCAGGTTTTGCAAGTGACTTAAGTCTTCCATTGCTGCCTTTTTGGTCTTCAACATTCAAAGCTGGCATTGTCTCAACAGTCACACATGTTTCTCTTGGTAGATACCAAAGCGTATGTGTAATTATTGTGTTAACTTGTTGCAAGTTTCCCTGTTAGCACAGAAAGTTCAGAGATGAGCAATTCACTATGCACATACTGTAGTCATGCCAAGCACAAATTTGCAGCAGGAGGACCTACACATCTGTAAATTCTTAAGCAGCATCAATTTTTTTTTTTAAAAAAAAAGGGAGGAGAGAAAGGGATTCATTGAGTGGAAACGTGTCTACACATCTTAATATGCTCTTACAGTGGTACATTTTACAAACCATAAGTAACGGTTTCACACCAATAATCTCTCAAGAAGGGCCCTCTCTTTGCCCCTACGGCAAAGAAAAGCAGCCAAGTTTCCCTTGTTCAGTATCTCGTAACGGACTCAGTTTTTGACCCAGTGGTATGTTCCTTCAGGTTGATGGAATATTGCTTAACTTGCCAAGCAATAAAGCATAGTAAGTTGATTGTATCATACCATGTGGTACAGAACTTTTCAGAGGGTTTCTGTTGGGAGAGTGACTGTTCAGAAGCTCTATGACTCTATTTTTCTCTTGCAACCTTCTCTTATACCTGAATGTCCTCATTGTCCACCAAGGGATAAATCTCCTCTCATTTATGACCTGAAAGAATGTTGCAGATAGAATGAGGGGACTTACCATTTAAGCAGGAGAAAAATCTAATACCAGTGTATCTACAGAAGTCAGTAAGAATAAAGACAAAGAGAAGAAAGCAAACAAGATAACAACAAAATGAGAAACTATCACTTATTGGGAAAACACTGGTACAGGCGTGGGGGTATTTCATGTATCTCAGATTGTTATACTTTCAGCTTCTCTGTGAAGTTTCTGTTAATTCTCTGGAAGAGTGAGGTCAGAAAAATTAAACAAATTAGTCAGTAGCAAATTGGAATTCAACAAGCACATAATTACTTCCCATTCTCTGCTGACTCATTCGGTAACACATGACCCATGTTAAACACTCTATTTTACCAGCACCAAACTATTCAGTCTATAGATGAGATAACCAGATCAAACCATGACATAGTGAGAGTTAGTGGCTTGAGTCTTGAATTCCTTACCTCTCATGCAGTGATTCTTGAACTATGCACATAGATTTGGGGAGTGGCTCAGCATGCCAGAGGCCCCTTGCTGGTGCTGACTTCTAGCCTTCTCTTCTTTCGTGTCCTTCTAGTGGCTGGTTTGGTGCTGGAACCAATCAATCAGGATTCCAAAGGAGGCCAAAAATTTTTGTTCCCCCAACAGTCTTTCAGCAAGTCTTTATTGAATTCTTTATCAGTAAGAGTCCTGGCAGCAAAAAGAACTCAGTGTGGATGATACTAATGAAAAGATTTTAATGAAAGGTCTACTTAACGATATATGGGCAAAGTTACAAGTGAAAAATCTAGAAGTGGTGCTGTGCTTACACACTAAGAGGACCAGGAAGCAATTGTATCTCTGAAGTAGAAGGAACTGGAGAGAAATAGCTTTTATCAGAGCCAAGTGTAGCCCCCGAGGAAGAAAGTACCTGCCAGGGGTTCTGTTGTAGAGGAATGTGGTTAGAGCTAAAGATAAAGGGCTGGAGCAATGCTGGGGTAGGGAAGAAATAAAATTTCTCTCTTCTACCTCTCAATGTCAGCCTTACAGTACTTCTCTTGGCTGGAGGCACCTGGATACCACTGAAGAATATTAGTAGACCAAAAGAAAAATCTACATCACAGGGTACAGAGCAGGGCAGCCAAGGACAGAAAATGGACCGGAGGTGATTAGAAGATAAAGATGAACTCACCCAAGTACCAACCACGTGGTTGGAGTTGACAAAAGTGTTGAGGCTTGATCTGAACACAACAGATTCAAACTGGGCCACTCATGGAGATGTCTTTCTAGAGCAGAATATAGGTGAAAAACTCAGCAGAGAAGTAATATAATCCACAAGGGGAAGCTTGCAGGAAAAGACATGAAGAAAGGAAGGGCTCAGAGTCTGTGCACATAGTGTTTTAAACAGGGTGACTGGAGAGGTCTCCCCTCACTAAGGGGTATCCTTGAAAAAGTCACATTGTGCAAAAGATCTGATGGAGAGGAAGAGATGGAGCATGCTAGTGCTGGAGCGTGAATGTCTCAGGCAGCAAGACAAGAAAGTATGGAGTCGGGAGCCTGGTACGGGGAAAAGCAGCTGGATAAAAGCAGGTGGGGTGAAGACTTAGGCCTGTGAAATGAAGTCTGAGAAGAATTCAGAACTTCTGCTTCACTTATGGCTTCTGTGTCTCCTGGCTTCTTGCTTGTGTTTTGCATTCGACCAAACTCTTCACAAGGGACAAGATGCTTGTGTAAGCAAAAAGGAGCTCAGAGACAAGAGGTTCACTAGCACCTCACTGAGGCTGACTCTGTGCTAGACTGCCTTCTGGCTAGAGAGGGGAGTTGGTTGGGCATCATGTCTTTTTCTGTTCTAATCAATTTTGGCTGGGACATTAGGGCCTGAGGCACACACTACGACACTGTAGAAAGGAGGGTGCATAGTATCAAAGCTTACCAGACAGGGCCCAGATCAGAGAAGTCCTGGCTGTACTTGTTCCTGTACCCTGGGCCCCTCAGATCTTCAGACCCACTAAAACATAGTTTTTCTGCAAATTATAACTTAAACTTCTGCATGCACTTCACTCAACTAGCCCCCATCACCTGTTACTAAAATACTAGACACTGTGTTTGTGCTGCCTACACACACACACACACACACACATCTATATAGTTATGTACACACACATCTATATAGTTATGTACAGATGCAAAGTCTATCTGGAAATGTCCCTCCTAGTTTAGTTTTCCCCTCTCAGAGTCTCTTGCATATTATCTTCGTTGAGATATACCAAAAGTCCCAAGGTGAATCAAGAATTCTCATTGAGACCCTTCTCTGTAATTCCCTGGCACTTAGTCCGGGCCTCTGTCTAAGCACATTGATTCTGTCCTATGGTTTACCTTCCCCCAAGCTTCAGACTGCAAGCTTCAATGGACAAAGACAGTATATTGTTTGGAAGGTCTTTCTCCGCTGGGTGTATACGGTTCATTGAAGTTGTTTCAAGCAGACTTGTTAAAGACAGCAAGTGATAGATAGATGATAATAAACAGATAGATGATAATAGATAGATAGATAGATAGATCGATAGATAGATGAATAAGTAGGCTTTATTCCACTGTTTAGGAACTGTATGTGTATGTATGTGTGTATAATGAACTCCAATCACTGTCTAAAGATCATGTTAACACAGTTTTGTATTACTGGCGTAGGACAACTGTAAGGATAGATCAGTTCGATCGTAGATGCTGGTATGAAGTCGGCTCAAAGTTTGAACTTGCTCACGTATCCAGAGAACTGTTATCATGAGTATAGGTAATTTGTTGTTGTCTGTGAGACTGTCTTAGAGCACCCCAGCTTCCTTCTAACTCAGTGGCTTGCTGAACCTGTCATCTGGGAGGTCTCTGTGATTTTATCTTATCTATCTGTGAGCATCATAAATTGAGTAGCTAAAATGTGGTTAATAAAGTCCAGCTGGGTACTTTCTAGGTGGATAAACATATCATTTTTTTTCTCTTGTTTTTTCATGTGGAAATGATGAATAGGACCCGTAACTCTTATTTTCATTATAAGTGGAAAAGTAGAAATAATATCAACGTATGATACTTGAGGTTGTTATAGAGCGTTTTAGAGACACCCTGAAAGTTTCAAATAATTATAGCTGCAGTAAAAGTTTTATAGCTGCCGGGGGATTTTCATGATCAAAGAAAGAGTAAACAGAGAACACTTTTAGGCTGAAAGACATTCGGGACCTTCTGGGGTCTTTTGTTGGCCCTCCTCCTATTCTTAAAAGAGTGATGAATAGTTTCACAGTGTCAAAGCACCCACATTTGGGATGAAGTCATTTAATGAAATTAATTCCTAAATGTATTTTTTCTGCACCCCAGGCATGCTGCATTATATATTATCTTGGTGTTGGAAAATAAAATGGATGAGATACAAGAAAAAAGTCTTCCAAAGCTGCTATACCAATCCATTCATAAGTTTCAATTTCATGCTTTAGTACTTGTTTAAAAAGTACATTAGGGCAATGAATGAAATTTGAAAATAGCTATATGTTAAGTTTTAGTACTTCCAATATTGAAATCCTGCTTTCAATGACTGTCTTGTAATAAAGCTATTATACGAAATATATACCATAAATGTATTTATATACACACAAGGGTAACATATTTATTAGTTATTTTTGAATGGTTTAGAAGCATTTCTAGTTATACATAATGAGAGACATATACACATCAATACACTTGTCAATATATATAATACATAATGTATTTCTATAAATATGTCTCCTTACAAAAGGGCATACACACACACACAAAGTATATATGTGTGGATATAAATATATGTAATGATAAGCATATTGATATGCATTCCAAGGTTCTTCATATATTTATTTATTCACTTATATGCACCACTTGTAATATGTTCATATTGTATCCATTTTTATCCATTTGTGTATTTTGCATGAGATACATTAGTTATGTATATTTGCAAGTGTTAAGTAATACATTTTTGTATTTATCAAATATGAACTAATAATGCACCCTCATTATTTTTAAAATTAGTTTTTAAATGAAAAATAAAATTGAATGTTTTTTAGTTTACAAAATAAAGTTTGACTTATGAATGAATATGTTGCAGAATCACCAGCTAAAGCTAAATAATGCATCCTTTATCTTACATACTGTACACCACTTCTTTCAGTAATGATAATCCTTAAATATCTACTGTCTTTAATTTCACAGTATACAATACATCATTATTAACCATAATTGTGATATTGAAATCATTTCTTCTGGTCACTCTTTCTTCTGGTTATCTTTAACCAACATCTTCCCAAGCTTTCTACAGTGGCCTCTGACAGTTCCTGGTAATCCCCCTTCTACCATCTAGTTCTGAATGAGTTATACCTAAGGGAGAGATTCATTCACAAAGAGTTTGTTTTTCTGTGGCTGTCACAATTTTCCTAAGGTCTTCTAAGCTCATCCAAGTTGCTGCAAGTGAAAGGAATTTATTCTTCTTTAAGGCCAAATAGTATTTCATTATGCATATTCCAGATTTAATTGGTCCTTAGAAAATTTGGGTTTACCCAACAGACAAACTAGTGAATGCTGAAGCTAATGTCTTATCTTGGCTATGGTATACTGTGGTACAAAAAAAAATGTGGGAATACAGAATCACTTTGCATAAAAAATTCATTTTCTTTGGCTGTCTGTATAGTAGTGGAATTCCTTGATAATATACTATTTCTATTTTTAACTTTTTAAGGAAACTCTGGACTGTTTTTGATCATGGGTGACTAATTTACATTCCTGCCAAAGGTCTGTGAGAGGGTCCTTTTCTCCACATCCTCTCTCAAGCTTGTTTACCTTTGTATTTGATAATAGCCATTCTAACAAGTGTAAGCCAATTACTCATTGCAGTTTTAATTTGCATTTCCTGGCTGATTAGATACATTGCATATTTTCTCATATACTTCTTGGATGTTTGTTTATCTTTTTGGAAAAATGTCTATTCAAGTCCTTTACCTTATTGTTAAATCTAGTTATTTGTTTCCATGCTGTGCAATTATTTATGTTCTTCATATATTATTGATATTATTCCTTTATCAGACATATGGTTTACAAGTATTTACTTTCATTTCGTAGTTTATTTCTTCTATATGTCAATTGTTTATTTGTGTGTGTACAAAGCTTTTTGTAATAAATTTAATCTCATTTGCTTATTTCCTGCTTTTGTTGACTGTGCTTTGAAGTTACACCCAAATATCATTGTCCATTCCAGTGTCCTGGATCATTTCACTAATTGCACCAGGAATATTAAAGTTTCGGACTTCACATCTAAGTCTTTCATCCATTTTGGATTATGTATATGCTATGTGATGAGAGTCTAGTTTCACTCTTCTCCTTGTGTGTGTGTCCAGTTTTCCCAGCATTATTTATTGAGAAAAGTAACAACTTCCTTTTGTACTTGGGAAATGTTCTCCCCTTTGGCTTCTGTGAATAGTGATGTTATGAAGATTTTTATCAAGTATTTGTCTGAAAGCCTGTTTTTAATTCTTTGTTATATACACCTAGTGATGGAGTGAGAAATCACATAGGAAAGGTGAAGCTCAATGAAGATGGAACAAAAATGAAGTTTTCAGGGCACAGTAGAGAAGATTCACTTAAAAATGGTTAGACTTGAAGTTTGAGGATTATACAGTTCATTTCTGATGTGTCCAGTCTTGCAGATCTGTTCCTCTTCTGAGCCCTTTTAAGAACCCCACAAGGAAATCTACAGGGGCTTCTTAATCACACTTTGCATGTTCCCCCTGTTTGGTCTATTTTCTGTTGCTTTATAGTTGGTTCCAAATGGTAGTTGGCAGCTCTCCCAAAGTTGCCCACTCTCTCCTTATCCCAGCTCATTTTTCACCTCTGCCCCCAATAAAACAGAAGATAAATATTTTCTTCTTGAGAGGACCGGAAAGCGAATGACAAAGTTGGAGGTGATGCTTTCTCAGTCTTTGCTGCAGTCATTTTGGCTGTTCCTTCTGCACCTCCCAACTTTCAGCCATATCCCAGTGTCCTCAGATTAAGCTCCACACTGAGACTTTATCTACTCACACTCCCTACAAGTCATAAGGGTCATGGTTTCAAATGTGTTTCATATACCTACAATTACGACTTTTTGCCCACCCAGGACTTTCCTATAAGGAATTATCTGAGAATTATCTTCCAGCAGGGTCAGTAATAATAAAACTTTTCCATTTGAAGGTAGAGTTGAAACTTTAAAGTTGGAATATCTAGCACCAGAAGCCTCTTTCCTTCCCAGACCTCTTCTACCTCTGTGTGTACTGACTCGATAGGCAGAGACTCACCTTGTAGAGTTCAGACCTGTAATAGTCACTCAAGCCCAAGCCCATTTGTTTATCACCAAGGGCTAACATTGTGATTAGACCTGCACACTGAGGTTTTTTTTTAGTTTAGAAAAAAACAACTCTGGGTCAGGGATTTAGCTCAGTGGTTCTGGCACCTGTCTTGCAAGTGCAAGGGCCCAGGTTTCAACCCCAGTAACCACATACAATACTGGGTGTGGAGACTCACGCCCAGCAGCAATCAGTACCACATACCACAGTGCCGGGTGTGGTGGCTCACGCCTGTAATCCCAGCACTTGGGAGGCAGAGGCAGGAGGATTGCTGTGATGTGAGTTTGAGGCTGAGCTCAGGGCCAGCCTGAACCACAAAGCGAGACCCTGTCTCAAAAAAAAAAAAAAAAAAAAAAAAAAAAAAAAAAGAAAGAAAAAAAAACCCAACTCTACATTAACATCTATTGTTTCAAATGAAAAAAGAAATAACACAGATGCCATAGCTTGGTTTAGACCATTGGTTTAGACCGAACATCTTATTACTTTTTTCTCAAACTCCAGTCTTTTAGCAAATCTTGTTTTCTATAGTTTTCAGACATTCCTTTCAGGAAATCTTCCAAGCGTATTTATATTGTGCCTCTCATCCCCAAGTAAATTATTCCTGCCTTACCCTGCTAACCTCCTAGCAGGTCACCTTCTTCAAATATTTTTTTAGGGTTTTGGTCATATATGATTTTTTTAGTGAATTCTTTCTTCCCAAATAAACTTATTTAAAGTAGAAACCACCCCCACCTGTAACCTATTCTTTAGTTTTTCATTATGTTATACTTATTTGTGCATTTTTTTCTCTTAACTTGGACTATAGGCTTCAAAAGACAGGTTTTTTTTTTTCTGTCTTTTATTTCACTGTTTTACTGACATAACCTAGAATAATGCCAGTACTTATAGAAGGTATATTTACATATTTTCATCAGAAGGAAGAAGTGGTAATATAGGTGAAATGCTCACAGGGGATGATACATATCTCGTTACATTAGTAAAATTACTCGGAAGTCAGTCTTATCATGTGTGTTTAAAAACAGTTTAGAGCAAGAAAGTATTTATAGACCAGGACATACTTGTATATTAAACACTTTAGGGAGGGAAGGAGATCCCTAAGATGTCTGGTTTAAAGAATACGTCCTCAAATTGATTCTCTACCTGCAGCAGTATGAGTATAAACCTATTTCTAATTCTCTAGTGAAACATTTCTGGACTTGGTATCTGTAGGTGAGGCTTAGCGTTGCATTTGTACAACACACCAAAGGTGTGATAACGGAACGAGCCATTTAATCTCTATTAAAGAGAGCTCAGCTGGGAACTGGTGATGACAATAATCTTAAGGACCTCGCAGGATTGTGGCAAGCATCAGCCTGAGATGAGAACCTGAAACATTCTGGGTACACTCTTAGACACAAGAATAAGGATTATGTTTTCACGCTCTGAGAAACGCGGACAGTTATAAACTCCGCGTTCTAAATTTCATCCCAGAGGATATTTTTTTACCATGAGATTCATTCAAAACTTGATCAGGGGGCCGGGGATTTAGCTCAATGGTTCTGGTGCCTGTTTTGCAAGCGCAAGAGCCCTGGTTCAATCCCCAGGTAACCACAAACAACACTGGGCATGGAGACTCACGCCCAGCAGCAATCAGTACCACGTGATACCACAGTGCCAGGCGTGATGGCTCACACCTGTAATCCCAGCACTCAGGAGGCAGAGGCAGGAGGAGTGAAAGAATTCTGTCCTTCTGGAGAAATTACTGTAGGCATTCTTAAAAGTACATTGAAATTTCTCTGTTTACAAATCCACCCGCCACCCTTTGTAATGTCCTTGGCTCTTTGCTTGACTAAGAGACAACCTTTTTCTTTCTTCCTCTGACCAGACCTCCTCTTCTGCCATTTTAAGAAAATTATTCTGGCAAATGCATGAGTCTCCAGAGCCAACGTGTGCAGGACAGAGTGACCCCTTTTAGGGTGCTGATGCGGAACTGGTGACGGAAGTTATTCTCCAGGCTGGTCAAGTGTCCTTTGTTCATTTTCTTCTTTGTTACCACCGTCCTCATCACTACTTGAGACTGACCATTCTCTGAGTGCCAAGGACTCTAATGGGCACTGGGTGTGCTAGGCCTTTTGTTCTTTATCAGTCTGGATCCGCAGTCTCATCTTCAGGTTACAGTGAAGCAAATTCGAATTCAAAGGAAAAAGATGATTTGCTTTCACAATAAGGAAGAGAGAGAAAACCCATATGGCTGCTGTGTTCTTGGTTTCATGAGCATGCAAGTCTCTTCTCTCATAGCTCAGCTTCACCTTGTAGGCTCATGCAGACACATGGTTTCCTAAAAATAGGGAGTCTCAAAACACAAGAAAAAAGAAAGAAAAACAAGTAATACAAAGGAGTGAGAAAAACACGAAGAGTAGGACTTGAAAGAGGAGGTATCTCTTACATTTTTATCAAACATTTCCTTGCACGTGAACCTGTCTTCACCTTGACCTGATTGCTTTAAGATTCTGAGGTGCAAGTGTGTCATTTTCCTGGCTTCCTATGAGGACAGAATTTGGCCAAGATATTCTTTATGAGTTCCTGTTTCTTCTAACTCTAAAGTGTCAGGCAAATATATAACCCCCAAAACAAAGAGTATTCTCAAATCCCCTGAACATTCAATAAATAGACTTGATGAATCTCCCCTTCCTTGTGTTGCTTTAAGACTCTGAGTGAAATCCTACTGGGCTCCTTGCTTCTTTGGCGCAGATGAGTCAGCATCCAATTAAAAGAATGAGAAGCCTTTATATATCACAGCCCAGCCCTGCACTCACCACTGGCCTCACTGGTTGTTATGAATGATTCATTTCTTTTGACAGGAATGACAACATTTCAGGACTTCTTGGGTGGAACAAAGTTGGCAGAGAGAAAGTCCACAGTGAGTAGTTAAACATTATATGAATTAATACCCCCATCAATAGTTTAATGGATGAAATGCATTGATTGCTTTGAGACTTATGCTGAGGTCTACAGTAATAAGCAGAAATGTCTGATTTGACATCTTTCTTTTTTTTAATATGTCTGCAACGTAATCTACTACCAATTACACAACAACCCCACCGAAGTAGTGCTGAGTGGTCCCACTACAGTAGTAACATGTTATAAAAGCTCAAGTTTCAGGACAATTAGCTTCTGGCTGCAGTTTATTACCCCATTTGAGATTTAAAACATTTTTTTTTCCACTGCATTCCGACAATGCTTATGTGTCTGGGGCTAACACTTTAAAACAATAATGGAATGGCAAATATCTGTCTGGCTGGAGTTTGCCTCTCGCCCCCAAATTCTATATTAGGGTTTTAAAAAAATACACAGAAAAAAACTTCAACCAATGCAGAGTGGATAAAACAGAAACAACTGATTTAATTACTCAAAGTAACCAGGGCTGCAATGTTTTACTAAGAAAAAAAAAAAAAAAAAACAGAAACCTTTCATTGACATTACATGGAAAACTTAAGAAATACTACAGAGAATATGGCCCTCACCATTAATCTATTATAGCTTATGCCTAGACATGCCCTCAAAGCCTCATGTGGTCATAAGTGGGGATTTTCAAAAGTGACTCCATCTACAATCTGTGATACTGAGATTAAGGATATGCACCTGGGATTGATGCATGCTGTGATATTAGGATTTAGGGTCCCCCACCCTGGGTGTGAGTGCTAAACATCCTAAGGGTAGGGAGCCTAGAGAGAGTGTAAGGGCCAGAAAAGGCCTCTGTCATCACTTGGTGCTTTTGCCTGCTACGAAACATTTCTCCTCTATGATGGCTTCTGCCATGCCATACTGCTGTGGAGCCAGCCAATTAATGGAAACCTCTGTAAACCACAAGCCAAAATGAGCCTTCTTTCCTCCTTTAACTTTGAGTGTTGGGTATTTCGGCCAGCAATGAGAAAAGTAACTCAGACATCATCTAAAGGCAATTTTTACACAAAGAAAAGCAGCTCAGCTGGTAATTCATATCCACCCATGTGTCTCATGTGAGACACAAAGATGTTTCCTGAATTGATAAAAGCTAGACAACACTGGGAATCAGGAATTTTTTTTTATAGTGATGGAGACAGTAGAATTTCTATTCTGTGACCTGATACTCCTCTGAATATTAATGTGGATGGCTTTATTAAATTCTCCTGAACTCTAATCTTCTTTACTTTTTAAAAATTATTTTTATTTTAGTTCAGCATCACAGGTGGGTAGCTAGTAATGTTTTCATTTCTTGTGACAACTTGTTCCAGGTACCTAACATATCCAATTCTTCTTTTCATCCCTTTCTCTCCCTTCTCTACCTATCTCTTGATTCCCACCCCTCCTTTTGTGCAAAAGGTAAGTATTCACTTTCCCCGTGTGGACTTGGTACTTGTATATAACACATCTTAA
The DNA here is from genome assembly GCA_004026965.1 of Petromus typicus. Lineage (NCBI taxonomy): Eukaryota > Metazoa > Chordata > Mammalia > Rodentia > Petromuridae > Petromus > Petromus typicus. The sequence continues at coordinate 64,170 of PVIR01002766.1, forward strand.
TTTTTTTCCCCCTCATTTTGTCAGTGAGGAAGCTGATGCTTCCAGAAACTAAGTAGCAAATACTGGCACAGGCAGTAAAGGTAGGACTTGGATAATGCTTTGGAAATCTTTAGTTGAGGCTTAAAATATTGCATAGTATTTGGTAATAAAGATGTTGAAGATGAAACTAGGTGGTGTGCATAACAGTAATAATAGAGAAAGCAGGGGCAGTAATCAGAAAACTGGAAATACTCCTGACTATCTTTTGTACGTTTGTTAAATAACTCTTTCTTTGAGAATGCAGAGTCAATTTTTTTTTCATATCTCAAGACTTATCTTTGCATTATTCTAACTTCCATTTTGATATTTTTATCCTAACTCATTGTGTTCTGCCCACATTCCTCACACTGTGGGATTTCAGACCTCCCAGAGTGTGGGAGGGAGTGGAGTGGGTTGGGATGAATAGTAATTTGCAGTATTTCTCAGTAAGTGTTCATCAAGACACTCACTCTCAGGTGGGATTAAGTGAAGGACCGGGCTCACTGCAATCACACTCCACAGCTGATATACCCAGAGGCAACACAGTAGTGGTTGGTTGATACCATCCTCAGCTCAGGAGTTTTACACTTTTTTGCATGTTGAATGTGATCAGGTCTAAAGGGTGATCATGTTAGTATGATTTTTCTTCACTCAAGGCTGTGTTGAACAATGAGCTTTCATATCATACAAGTATTAATATTAGAATCACCACTTCATCCCTTGAAATAAAATAAAAATTTCTGTGAAATAAAATAAGAACATCTATGAGTTATTTCAGAAGTCTGTGCAAAATGAATCAGGTGGAGGCAATAAACTAAAGGAAGCTGAGAGAGCAGGAATATACTGACTGAGTCCTCATAGTGCGTTAGACACCTAGTGGTATCAGCTCAGGATGCCACATTTCTAACCCAGCAGGGCTGACACAAGGTTCCTGCTACAGGGAAGGGCACATCTTCCCCAAGCAGATGTCCTTTTTTCCCTTCCTTGCTTCCAGCTGCAAGCACTGGCCTCCCACCTGGGTGGCTGGGGAAGGAGCTGCTATGTCTCGCGGTGTGGAGTGGTTTCTCCTAATGGAAGCAGCTGTCATTCTGTCATGCCACACAGCTCCACTCCATCACATAGGCCAATGTCTTTGATGGACTGAATGTGTGAATGTCATCTTCTGCCTGAATGTCACTCCCCAAACTCCACCCAGGAGATACAACTTTATGCAGTAGCTCCAAGATGGCTTCCTCCTTGCAGCTGCCCCTCCCCAGCCTAACTTCGGGTACAACTGTTTCCACCCTTGTGCCATCTGATGCCTCCCGCATTACACTGCGCTACAAACGTTTGCTTGGCTTTGGTCCCATGTGAGGCTTTGCTCAACTCATGGGCGGCTGGTGGATTCATTTCTTCTCTGCATCTACAACATAGAGCAAAATGATAAGTCCCCGTTAGGTTTACAATAAATGTTTGCTAGACACCTGAGACTTTATGTCCCCATTTTGTGGTTCATCCATCAGAATAGGAACATATCATAATACAGACACAGCAGAGAGCTAGCTAGCTAGAAAATTGTTTTGTTAGTTCTTACTGTTCTGCATTTATTTGATCATTAACTTTATCACCTATAAAATCAGTGAGTGAATTCGATTTATTGGCTTTTCTCATATACATTTGTTCATTCATAATTTCAGTTTATTTTTAAAGTTTTGGATACTGAGTAGTATTTACAAAGATGTCTCCCAAATATTGTACTAGGTAACTTCTTAAACATAAAATATCATATAGTTTAGTCAAAACTATGTCAGCTAAAGTTCAGACAACAGTCTGTACTTGTCTAGTAGACTGTATTAATTTAATAATGCTACCTTGCTAGGTGTGGTATCTATCTGCAATCTTGGTGCTTTGGAAGGCTGAGGCAGGAAGGCCAGCCTGGGTAGTTTAATGAGACTCTCAAAATAAAAAACAAAAACAAAAAACAAAAAACAAAGAAGATTGAGAGTGTAATTCAGTGGGAAAGCCCTGGATTCAATCCCGGGTAAAACTACAATGAAAATCACCAGAAAAAAACTGTATTTATAGGACACACTCCTAAAAGTAAAAATCAACTTTCAAATGTAACTCACACTAATATAATGATATTTAGTTTATGAATTCTGTTTGTGATCAAGCCATAGTATTTCTATCCATAGCCTTAAACAAAAGTTTCTGCAGTGATCACAAATTAGCATTTTGGGGTTCCACATTGAAATTTGTTTTCCATACTGAAATCTGGCAGACTATTGATTTTTTGTGAGACAGGGTCTCACTTTGTAGTTCAGGCTGGCCCTGAGCTCAGCCTCAAACTCACATCACTGCAATCCTCCTGCCTCTGCCTCCCGAGTGCTGGAATTACAGACATGAACCACCATACCCAGCACAGTGATATGCGGTACTGATTGCTGCTGGGCGTGAGTCTCCAAGCCTGGTATTGTATGTGGTTACCCGGGGATCAACCCTGGGCCCTTGCACTTGCAAGACAGGCGCCAGAACCACTGAGCTAAATACCCGGCCCAGACAGACTATTGATTTAAAGTGTATTTTGTAAGTATAAATAGACTTGAAAAGTCATTAGAGCAAAAGCAGTCTATATATTTGTACAACTGATTTTTCCTAAACATTTACTATGTATTTGCCAAGGACATAAAGGTTGACAAAAATGAGCTTCCAGCTTTGAGAGCTTTCTAGTTCCATGGAGAGAAATGTGGATGTAAATGTGTCACTGTAGAACTCTGGTCAGGAATGGTTAAGTGTGGTAAGAGCTGATGGGAAGCAATGTGCTTCACTTTGTTTGGGGCTTGATGGTGATAGGAGGTTTGTTAGAAGAGTTCTTCGTGGAACTGTGTGGGTTCCTGGCTCTGTATATCAAGAGGTGGACCTTGTGGTGGGTTTCAAAAGCTAAGTCTATGTCCTCAAGGAGACGCAATTGGGAAAAGGGAGAATATTCCTACCTGAAGAAGTAGGAGAAGTATCAGCTGAGGAATGTGAAAGTGTGTATCATATCTAAGCACCTGGAAATATATCATCAAGGCCAGAGGGAAAGAGAAGACTGAGACTCAGGAAGCCCTGGGCCTGATGAGTAAATATGAATTTAAGAAAGAATTTTAACATTCAGAATAGCAGCTTAGAAGCTGGGGATTTAGCTTAAGTGGAACCATACCTACCATGGAAGTACAAGGACCCAAGTTTGATCCCTGGTACTGCCAAAACCAAAAAAAATCCAAATTGCAGATTACTTCTAAACACATAGGGAAGTTAGGAAGGTTGTATGCAGTAGAGCAAGAAACTCATCTTTTAAATGTTTTTCCCCCAAAATCACTGGTAAATCAACTTTATGTATGCTGGGGTATATTTCCAGAATTTTAAAATCTGAATTTGAAATCTCAGAATTTTGTGTGTTTTCTTCTATAAGTATTCCTTTTGTTGGATTATTTTGTACAATAAAAGAATGATAATACTTATCTAATAGGCTCTCAGTAGCAAAATGAAAGTAGGAATAGGTTGTTCATTCTGTCCAAAGCTACTTTCCATATCTAGGATTAGGCCCCTATTTAATTACTTCAATCTGCTTTTCACCACTACAAGAAGAATAATCCAGTATCCAAAGAACACCTGTCAATGGAGGTCTGAGCAAAAGCCTTGGTCTCATTCCTCAATTTTGCTTTTAATCTGACGAGGAGAAGAAAAGAATCAGACCATGCAGACTGAGGGAAGTACGAGTTGATTTAGCATGTTATTTTTAGGTGAAAATGCATCGATTCCTGTGTTTTCTGTGCAAAACTATTTTCCATCAAGCACAAGTCATGTTTTGGCTAGTCATTATTCAAGGATTATTGCTGAATCAATTGTAAATAGGAAACACCAAAGACTAGAGATCACCTGACTGAGTACTGTTAACTCAGTTGACCATATTGCAAATCTGTAGCGGTCCAATAATTACAAAATGTTTATATGATTGGTCAAAAGAGAGAGAGAAGAAACAGCATTTCATAGTACTGCCTTTGATTGGGCCAATATGGTAATTTCCTGCTGGTTTGTTACCTTGAGTCTTTTCTTATTCAAATGTATCCTTCTGTTTTAACCTATCTCAATCATTTGAAGTTATAAATATCAGTTTCACTGTCTTTCCTCTGCAAGCTCAGGAATACCCCTCTGGTCTAACTATAAAACTGAAATGGCAGTGTACCTTGTGTAAGAGAGGGACCTCATAAGGAAGAGGTAGAAACTCGTAGCCTCAGTAGAACCTCAGTACGAAACCACTGAGGGAACCAATGGTCACTGTAGTTGATGTCTAACTTGTACAGTGAGCTTGTTATGTGTGGTTCTGAGCTATTTGTACAAGATAAGATCATTCAGGTATAGAACAATTTCTTCTCTAATAGCTGGATTTTAATTAAACTTCAACTTGTTGTATGTGGAACACTATGAATAGAAATATTTCCGGGATGTCCTGAAGCTCTCATGCTTAATATTTACACACGATTGCTTGGGGATAATTTGACTGCTTCCAAAGAGGAAAGCCAAGAGCTATTCAGAAGTAGAAGAAAGCACTCCTAACAAAAGTGATCACCTCTGTAGCTGTCTGGGGAAACAAACTTTGTTTTTGGTGGATTACAATGAATACCTGGCCTTTTTGCAAAACAATGGGCAATTGTGATTATGAAGCAAACCGAGTAAAGCAAAAGGATTATATGCTGTTGAGAACTGAAAGAATCAGTTAAAACAATAAAATTTAGAAAGTGCATTACTCTGATTCCAACGTTCTACTATCAGGTCTATATCTGATCTAGTACTCAATGGAATGAATCTTGAGTCGGTGTAATAACTCTAAGTACATGGACCATGGTCTTCTATTCTGCCTCAAATTGCAGCCAGAAAAGGAATCTCTTGGTGCGGGAATGCCACTAAATTATTAACATTAACATCTGTGTTTAGCAACATAAAGGAGCAGAAGGGGTAGCGCGTCATTTAAAAACATCATTTCTCAAACATTTCGGCTCCAAGACCCTTTACATTATTTTTTAAAAGAAACATTGGGCTTGAAAAGTTTTATTTTTGAGTCATACCTATAAATATTTCTTAAATCAGAAACTGCAAGTGGAAAATTAAAAACTTATACTCGCTCATACATTTACGGCAGTGATGTAAATATTTCCATGTCAAAGTAACTAACGCATTTTTAATGAAATGACTGCTTTGCAAAAATTAATGAGATGTCATTGTTTATAGTTTTATAACATCTGGCTGCAAAGGGGGCAGCTGAATGCTCACGTCTGCCTCTCTGAGTTGTTGTTTCTGTAGCTTGTTTTGGTTGAATTGTATGAAAAAGACTTGGACAGAAAAAGATGAGCTTTTGTAAAGGGAGAAAGAATTTAATTACCTTAATTATTGATCTTTCTTCTTCAATAGCACACCTGAATTCTGGCAAATGTATCCTAAAGTTTGGCTGCCTTGTGGGTGATTTAGTAGTACTGATGAGTTTATGTGCTTTGTTATGATAAAAAAAATCTGTTGAATGGATGGATCATTTAGTCCTGGATCATCTTGCATTGCCCTGCATTGGTCACATGAAGATCAGTTGTCTTGTCCACTAATTAATTTGGGTCCATTAGGTATCGACACATGAGACTATATCAGATAATCATGTGTTACTATTGTCCCCAGTCATTTCAAAATAATCTCATAACATCATGAAACTGTCACATGAATAGTGGTAGAAAAAGATTTTTCAAAATGATCATTTTTATTTGAGCCTTCATATTTTATGGTGGGTGGCAAAAGCTGCTTATCATTTTCTGTGAAGTAAAAGATGTATTTCATTTATTCTTGAAAGATTCTCTCCTCAACCTCAGTCTAAAGAATCACAGTTTGCTAGCCTTTCTTTCAAGTCAAAATATTGGTTTTTATTTTTTAAAGCGATTCGTTGAATCCATTGTGTGTGCGTGCGTGCATGTGTGCATGCATGTGTGTGTGTGTGTGTGTATGTGTGTGTATGTGTATGTTTGTGTAGACAGGAAGATAAGAGGACTCTATGCCCAAGTGAAACTGGCTTCTCTTCTCTTTTATTCTTTAATTGCACTTAAGTGTGAGCGTTGCTTTGTGTCACCAGCACAGACAGAAATATAATAGGAAAAGATAAATGACAGCTCTATATTACCACAAAGAAAAGCTCTGAATGCTCAGGTACCTTGAAGTGGCCTGAGGAATCTATAGAAAATCACTGCTCCCAGCTTGCATACCGAAAATCCCTTTGCAATGCCAGACTATATTATTATTATTCTTTAACATCTGGTCCCTTGATAGATAAAATTACAACATTGGTAATTAATGATGTCATCTGTTCCCCTACTGGACATTTTAACGCTTACTGCAAATTAGGAACCTTAAATTTTTGTGATATGAGTGAGTAACGAGTTCATCCAGGTTCCTGACCTGTGGTTCTGTGTTCATTCTACTAAAGACTTAATTATGTTCTAGATTTGGCAGATACAGGGCACAGGTACAAAAGTGAAGAAATAACAGTCAACTTTCTGGTCATCATGCTGTGGCACTTCTCTGAATCAACCTGTGTTGGTGAGCCATAAAAGTGACCTTGACTTGTTACCCTAGAACACTGTGAGAGTGACTCCAATCCATCTGATTTCAATCTGTGTAGATCTTGCGGTGTTCAAGGATTTGCACTGTCTTGATTGGCAGCTGGCCTCCACTGCTGTCTCCCTGTGAAGTCAGATGAATCTCCTTAGCTGGGGACAAAGAAGTCACTCCTCAAAGAAGGCAGGGATAGGGCCAGGGATTTAGCTCAGCGGTTCTGGTGCCTGCCTGGCAAGTGCAAGGTCCCAAGTTTGATCCCTGGTGACCACATACAACAATGCCGAGCCTGGAGACTCATGCCCACCAGCATTCAGTACCACATACCACAGTGCTGGGGATCCCAGCACTTGGGAGGCAGAGGCAGGGGGATTGCTGTGAGTTCCAGGCTCACCTGAGCTATATAGTGAGCTCAGGACCAGCCTGAACTACAAAGTGGAACCCTGTCTCAAAAAGCAAGAAGGCAGGATTAGCACAGGGGTGGTGGGTAATGTCTAATTCCTGGCTGAAGGACAGACAGGGTCATTGCTGTAGAACTGGCTTCCTTCTTCTTGAGAGATGGCTGTTCACTTGCAAACAAAACTTTGCTAATCCTCTGTCTGCTTCCAGAGGGAAGTCCAAGGGCTACAAAATAAACTGTCTTCCACCCACAGTTCAGCCACATGGGTACTGCGGTAGGGCAATTAGCAGATCCTTGTTCTGTAAGATGGAAAATTGAAGTTTCCAGGGAGGTACCCTTGGCACCTTAAAGAAGACCTAATTAACCTGGAGGGGGAAAAAGCTGATAGAGACTAACAATTCCTATGAAAGACTAATTTTAGAAGTAAACCTGGTAAAATCACATTGGTCAGTAAAAAGAAGCACTGGCCCAATGACCTAATTACCACTCAGTGGGGAAAAAGAAAAAGAAAAAGAAAAAAAGAAACCCAGCCCTGGAAAATTGCGTCAATATTGTGACCTTTAATGGGTATCATTTTTAAAAATACTCCTGGTTATCCTGAAATTTTTCCCTGTCTTTATGAGTAACCGTATCCTAAAGGCCAGTTTCACTCTGAAAAACTAATAATAATGAAGACGTTTTTTCCCCTATTTTTAGGGCAGCCATCCCACAATTCCATGCCATAAAGGTTGAGTGATTAATTAAAGGGCAATTGTGTTTCTATTCGTCCTTCTCCTTGGATTTCACTTGGCTTAGAAGTTGGTGAACTTAGTAACGTGGCACCAGGGCAGTGAGACCATCCACATGTTTCAGGCTGAGCTCTTTTAGAAGTGCACTTTTACACTTTGTCACATCAAAACTGCCCTCATAATTGCCTTGGTTCTGAACACATATCTTTCATTTTTTTTCCAACAATAAACGTTCCCCTGAAAAAGTGGAAAGTGGCAAAAGGTGTTGTCCTCAAATTTCAGTGTGCTTCTGTGGTCCTCCTTCAAGGTTCACAAAAGTAAACTTGTCCAATTAAAGAAGACGTGAATCTGAAAGGCACATGAGTTGGCAGTGGCAATTAATTAGCCTATTTATTCCTTCAATCAACAGTTATATCATAAAAGCTGACTCCATCTTACAAGTCTGTGCACTAAGCATGAGAGACTCAGCTCTCTGAGAGGTTGGAGACTAAAGTCACTCCATCAAGAGTTCGTAGTTTAATTTTGTTCAGTTGGTAGAATTTGGCAGGAGAATAGAAATAACAGGAGAGTTACAGAAATGCTGACCTGAACCCAATCTCTTCGTTAAAAGATGATTCATTGAAATATGACATGGTAATAATGGGTGATAAAATACTCTAGTAAAATTCTTACTGGGAATTGTCAAAGAGTTTCAGTAGCTGTCCTTCATCTTTTACCCAAAACCTTTTGTGGAGGTAGCGCTTTCATCTGAACCAAAGCATCCTTTTCATAAAGGAAGGGTAACATTCTCACCTCCCTCTGTCTCTAGCTGATTAGAAGACAGTGGAGCTTCTTAGACATCCTTATACTCCCCTCAGCTGCTCTGGGTTGAGTGGACTCTACAGGTGTTCCCAATGCTTTCCTTTTAATTCCACACCACTGCTCTGATACCCTTCTTTTTCACAACTATCTACCTCTCCCACAAGCACCCGGCATGCCTTTCGTTGGGAGATACATTTGTCTAAACAGAAAGGCACTGTGCCTGCTTTCAGAGCATCTAGTTTGAAGTCTGAAGATCCTTTCAAAGTGTTTATCGCAATGCCCATTGTTGTGGTCAGGTTTCACCATCCAACATGGCCTTCTAATTCCTCAGCTATCTGCCTATAATTGCAACAAACTTTTTCTACCAGTCTTTTTGAATTGTAGAGACCCAGCTGAAGATTTTATTTCTGGCCTATCTTGCTGTTAACAGCACTTCTGAAAACTTAGCAACATAGCAGATCATTTCTGTAAAATCATCTATCTCTAGATCCATGTTTTGAATGATGTCTCAGTCTTTTGTGCTTTAACTTTCTCACAGCTGTTTCCTTTGCTTTCATCTCCTACATAGATCAGACTCCTGAGGCTTTGCCTCCCCATCTTTTGTGATCAACATCAAGAGAAGCGTTTCTTAAACACATTTTTCATGGATGTAAGTTGGGGGGGTCCTTTGGTAGGTGACCCATGTCCTCGTGGTGAATGGAAGTCCTTTCCCCTGTAGAAAAGTGGAAATTATTTTATAATTGATAAAAGTGTTGGTCATCTCATTGCCATGGCTTTTGGTGGAAGCTTATCAAGAACAAGAGTCTAAAGTGGGATGGTGTCCGTATAAATCAACACTGTTGACCAGGGGCATATCTCTCCACCTGTAATTAGTTCACTGTCTCTCAAGAAGTTCTTTAGTGACAGTCACAAAGCTAGGAGACTTACATTTTACTGCCCACACTAGCCAGAGAGAGGCTTTTGAATTTAAAGGCAATGAACACATGCGCCAGAGTGCATGCACTAGAGTGGACAGCAGGACCGATGACATTCATCCTTCCTTTGAGCTTTTGTACCTGTGAGCAGAAGTCAACAGGAAACCTGTCACCAATATGCAGAAAGATAATTTCACACAATGATAAATTTTAGGGGGAAAAAAACCAGATAACAAAGTTGAAAGTATAGAGCCAGGAAATGGAATCAGGTAAATAAGAACTTTAATTGGAAGAGGAGGTGAGAAAGAATCACCAACAGAGTGATTTTGAGGAGTCACGGATGATGAACAGACACTTAGTGGGACAATTTGAAGGAAATGAGAAAGAAGGAACTGCGAGGTCTCCCAGCTGGAAGAGAAACTGCAGAAAGATGAAATGGCATCAGAGTTATGGGAGGGGTGGAAAACTTGTAGGGAAAAGTGTAGAGATTTAGACCACAGAAGATAGGGGTTTTGTCCACTGCTCCTCAAAGAACAAATGAAACCCAGCCTGCTCATATACATGTTGTTATTAGCCATTTGAGTTTTCTTTACTGCAAAGTGTATGATTTAGACTCTCAGGGGCCACTGGCAAGTCTAGGATCCCAGCATATAGCCCACTAGCTCCATTTTTTTTTTCACTAGCTCCATTTTTAATCTTACATAAACTACTTCTCAGTAACTGAAAATTTAGCGATCAAAGAGATTTCTTCATAATACAGTGTATATAGGAGCCTATATTTTTCTTTCTCATTTCTACATCACAAAGAAATGACTTAGTGAATATTTTAAAATTCACAATTGAGAATTGATTAGTAGTCATCAGTTGTCATAAAGTGGATAGAATGTCCTTACGGCTAATTATAGAAGAGTTGGACTTTGTTCCTTTTCTCCTCTTCCTCTTCTTCCTCTCCTCCTCCTTCTCCTCTCTGCCTCTTCTTCTTCCTTTTCTCCCTTCTTCATGTGACATATCCTATACCTGAATATCAGTGGCCCAGAAATATGGCAACAAAAATTACTTTCTTAAAGGTAATTGATTTTGTTCTTCCCACCATGAAATGGAAAATTGTGAGGTTCCAAGCTATGTTTCTCTGTTGACCACAATCATCAGATACTTATTACCACTGAATGTTGTGCTGAATGCTGCTGGACATTGGAGCAGCCAGGGACCTGCAATCTCATTCACAAGTAATCGTGCTAGCTTTCTGTATTTTGGATGAGATGTCAAGAACACAAGGAGAGAGAGTATGAGAATATTTTTTTCCTTTTATTCTTCAGTGCACTGATATCTTCATAAGTGGGTACAAGGAGCCCCTCAGCTTTCTTTCACAGTCCCATACCAAGACTCATTTCCTTATGACCCATCTATCAGAAGCTGTAAATAGCCAAGAATACATGTAGGTAAGACCAAAATGAAGCAAAGTACAAAAATGTATTAATCACTGTTATGGGAGTTGGCAAAGAACTAGACACAAATATGGAGATGTATAGAATGAATCACAAAACTCTGCAATATCTACCTCCAAGTATTTTCTAGCTGCACTTGCTGTTTGAAAACCAAACAAATCAAACAAAAGAACAAGTGAAAAAGTTTATATAAACCAAGCATGGTGGCTAATGCCTGTAATCCTAGAACTCAGGAGGCAGAGGCAGGAAGACTGCCCTTAAATTTGAGAATTGCCCGGGCTAAATAGTAAGTACAAATTTAGTCTGAACTACAAAGCAAGACTTTGCTTCAAAAAAACAAAACAAAACAAAACAAAACAAAAAACTAAAAAAAAAAAGTTCATATCACTTGAAACTATCCTAAGCACATTTTGTAATTGTTATTTTCCCAAGTATTGTTCATTGAAATGTTTTCACTGCTTTCTAGAAAGAAAAGAATGAAAGAAAGAAGGAAAGAGAAAGAGAGAGGGAGAGAGAGAAGCTTCAGTAGTAATAGAAGATAAAATATCAGAGAGGACAAAATGTGATGATATATATTACAGGAATGAATTTTGGATTTCATAAGGGTTAATGCAAGCGGTATTTGGATTTCTTAAAGATTAATGCAAGCGGTATAGTATCTCTTTCCATGTGGTCCCACCATAACCAACAAGCCAAGAGATCTCTGCCCAGGGTCCAGACTTCTCAAGATATCCCCAGAAAAGCATCAGTGACACTAATGAGGATTTCCACCTTCCAGCACAGCCTGACGCATGTACTGTGAATGTGGCAGGAGCCGGTATCGTTTCAGGCTTGTGGCTGAGCCTCCAGAAAGTACAGCAATGTGAAACAGTGGCCTTCCTGACTCAACTCAGCGTTTACAACAAACCACTCTCCCCGCGGCAGCTGCCAACCTTCAATGTGGTTCTCTTTTCCCAGTAATTATCTCCTTCCCACAGTGCATTGTGTGTGCTGGCCGGACTGGTTTGAAGTGTGGAGGTGAATGTCCTGGGTGTGTGTGTGGGACGCAGTCCACACCACGACCTAAAGGTTATTAATCACGCCAGCTGTTATTTTAATGTCGAGGTTTCAGAGACTTGAACTTGCAGATGGGAAGCAGGCAATGCCTGTGTCAGGCCTGAACTAGGTGATAGATTTTATGTTAATGGATATGTTTCATATTTGTGAAGAAGATAACAGTTTATTGTTTCTTTGAACTTCGCCAGGCAGTTGACTTCCATATGTGACTTGACTTATTAATCAATAAAGAAATGAGTTATTTAAATTGAATAAATTAATTTCTAATCATAAAATGTGTATTGGCCAGTAGAAATGATTAATCTTATTGTCTCAATAGTGCTAAAAAGAGTAAATACTAACATTGGTATTAGTTTTGTTAATTTTTCTCAGTTTCACTCCTGTAGTATCCATACTACCGTGTGTGTTTGGCAAAATATCATCAGAAATCAGCCTAACTCTTCCAACACCAAACTTACTTTAATGTAAACAATGAAATGTATTTCACAAAGCATTGCCAATTACCCATGAGGCAGAGGGATCTGATCTGATTAGCGGCTTTCGATGCTTGATCAGATATGCTTTTTGTGTATGATATATGCCCATGATTTTCACAACTAATTTTTTTATTTCTTCTGTTTCCAGAGGAAATGCTTTCTTATCCCTTCTGTCCAAACTCCTTAGAACTAGGTGTCCTGAGTTGCCTGGAATATTGTTTTTTTCTAATCTCATGTATTGTCTAGCACCTAGAAAGAAATGATCAAGATGCATTATGTATCCTCTTCTAAACAGAAAGAACTAAATGAAAGAGTGGAAGGTCTGGACTATACTGATAAATAGTAGCTTCTCAGTAAATTATTTTCAGGAAAACATGAATAGTTTACTTTAAGAAAACATAATTTTTAACTAAAAAGGTCATTGAAAATGTATTGATCTATGTGAAGTCTGGAAGGAAGGGTAGCCCATGTCCTACCATAAAACTGAACACAAAATACATGATAGGACATGATGAATTAGGAATACAGGCCTTTACATTACCTCCTCTTTTCTTCCTCAGCCAGACTCCCTCACAAGCAGACAGTTACTTTGAGGTCCTAAGTGTGCTAGCATTAATGTCCAAGAGAACATATAAGCAAGAACTTCAAAGTGTCCGTGTACAAAAATTTGAAAATTCAGAGTGGAATTCTGCAACAGCATTTCTGGATTTTGCTGCAAGTTTTCCACTAATGGTAAAGTATGACATGTGTGACCAAAAGGAAAATATCAGGGGAAAATATACGCTGTATCACTCTGTGTGCATGTGTATAAGTTAGTATAGGATGTGTATATGTGTCTGAAAGGGTACATTTAACGTCTTCTTCTAAGATGGGTATATCTTGAATTGAACTACAATTAGGCCTGTTAACACAGTAATTCAGTAAAGAACTTGTATTCTTCATTTAACTGCTACTCAAGAACAAGACTCTCCTACATGTGATCCTAAAGTATAGTTGATGAATTGGTTCAACCATTGCTGAGGGTCTAGAGGCCCTCAATAGTGGCAGGGATGATAGGGCTGGCACTGAAGGTGTGGAGAGGGCTTTCAAGAGCATCCTGTGGTCAAGGGAAGGGTAATTGGTTGGTATTCTTGTGCTAATGTGATGATGATTGGGGGAATGTGGAATTATAATGGGGTCTCTGAGCATATCTGCTCTCTCCCTCTCTCTCTCTCTCTCTCTCATGGGAGTTCATGTTCTCAAAGACCTTTCAGAGCAGTAATGTAGTTAGGAAAATGTTCTGCCTCCTGTTTTGGTCTTTGGGCCAAATCTGTGAGCACAACTGTAGGTATTTCTTTTTCAAATGCTGGGTAGAAAAGTGTAACAACGTATTTGCTATTTTCCTTGATTTGTGTATGTTAAGACCTGACTCCAGAGGGCAATTTTGAGGAAGGAGGGACAGAAAAGTTGAGAAGTAAAAAAGAAACAAAATAAAACAACCAGGTCAGTTGGGAGATTCCAAGCATACTTCAGAGCAGGCATGAGATGTAAGAGAGAAGGCTCATGTTAACTATGCTCCCCATGTCTTTGTAGAATGGAGGCCTCAAAGCCCCTTTACCATCTATTTAATAATAGTATTCTTGTAAGTTTGGCAAAGCAATATCATATGTAAAATTTAGAATGAGTTTTTCTGCAGCATAAAATTATGGTTAATTTGCTAGTTAGAAAATAAAATAAATGTATATTCAAGCTAGTTACAGTCCAACTTGTGATTTTATTGTTGTTGTTGTTATTTGTTGTTTAACATGTAGTAAATCCAACTCATTTTATTGTAGAGGGCTATAAAACAGTCCCCGTAGAATATTATACATCCTGCAAAGAATTAGATGTTGCACATTTTTTTTCCTAGCAATGTTCATTTTAACTCAAAATGTCTGTGGACAGTGACCAAGAATTAAATAAGATGAGAAAATTAAAACCATCCAGCTCAACATCGGTTTTATTCTGAGATTCAAGGACTGTTTAGAATGTGGATTTCAGATGACAAAACAAAACAAAACTATCGTCCACTGGAAAATGAAATAACACATCATTAGGACTGATGATCCATTATGGGGGGTGCTGTAGGGGGAGGGTGGACCCTGGGAGAGAATGACGCTGTGGCACCAACGCGTCAACACGTTTTGGGCTGAATTGTTCCCAGTCTTCATGGTTCAGCTCTCCAGGCCAGTTGGGGCAGCAGCTCATCCCCTTATGTTCTTGATTTTCTCTTGCAAGCCCTACAACGCCAAGGAACCAGGACCAGTCAGGATGGTTGTGTCTTCTGACTGGGACAATTAGTTTCTTTGGAACCCAAGTGTATTAAAGGGTTGACTCCAAAATCTCTCTTGCCCTGAGATATGCAAAGTACTCTCATTTCTTTTGGGATGTCAGCAATTTGAGGCACTTAGTATTGCAGTGTAGTAGGGTTTCTTTTGCCTTCCAGATACTCATCCCTGGAGGATTATCTGCTGTCCATTCATCTCCAGAGGCCACGTAAAGGTTGGGCCTCACACTAGAATCCCCCTTCATAAAGTCACTTTCTAGGTCATGCGTAAGTGGGACAGGGCTGGGTGTTATCTAGCCATCCCACACGACAAAGGACACTTTTGTGTTTGGTGGGTGAAATGGTCTCACACATTTCAAAGCCTCTCCTGGCTTTGATACGGCAGCACCCTTGGGAGAGGGTGGAGACTGGGGAGATAATCCCCAGGACAGTCATTTTCGTTTCAGGTGCAGCACACACCAATTTTATTATGTAAGCGTATTAAGTTTGGCCTGAAACAAAACCTTCCGTCAAGGATCCACACAACCCCTAGTCCGTGCATCGCCTCTGGAGTGGCCGACTCAGGGAGGTTCCCAGAGGCAAAGTGCAACGTGCCGTTCCTATGTCAGCTCCCTGTCGAGGTATCTGTGTGGTTCTAGGTTACAGCACGATCCACTGTGTACCAATTATGCCATTAATACGCTTCACTTACTATATACGCACATGAGAACCAGCGTTTCTCTCCAAGACAAAACCCCACTCAGGCCGCCAAGGCCACAGCTCACGTAAACCGAGTATGAAACAGCCTCGGAAACATGACACATCCGCACAGGCACCTGTGGGTACGTCCCTATGTTTCCCAAGCTAACCCAATGACGTGGACTGAAGACAGTCATGGAATTGATACGACTCACAAAGTCAGCCCCAGAAAGTAAAATTTTACTAACAGACCCACAATCTCACCTATTCACCCAGGAATATTTCTTTAACAAGTTGAAAAGGTTTATGTCCTCAAACCACATCAGGTTTGAGTTTTTGGTCTTTTTTCTGAACTGCTTTACTCTCTCTCTCTCTCTCTCCCCCTCTCTCCCTCTCCCTCTCTCCCTCTCCCTCCGTCTCTCTTTCTCTCTCTCCTCTCACCCTCTCTCTCATTAGTGTACCATTGTTTTGTTTCCTGGTCTTACTAATAAGTCATCAGTTTCTGCATCTGTGCTACATTTCTAATTACTGAAGACAGGAGAAAGTTACATTGTGCATATTGATCAGGAGTGTAAGCAAAGAGCTTTGGAGGATGTAGTTTCCAACGTGGGTTCAGAGATGAGCAGAAACGATGAAGTCAGGAAAGTTTCCTGCTGCTGGAATCTGATCCCTGAGTCACTGCCCACCTAAACTGTGGGACACGCTGTCATCTTCTGAGAACAGTGGGGCTGCACCCAAGGATGTGGGGCTCAGCTGCCCGAGTGGTTTCCTTCTTGTAATGACAGATGCCTTTCATTTTGTGATTGGATGAAGACGATGAGAATGAGGTGTTGAATGATAGTATTTGTGTCTCAGGGACAATCCGATTGTGTAGATGGACTGTGGAATTGGAAGAGAATATTTGGAGAGGATCAAATATGCTTTGTCCTTCAAATTCTGTTTCTTATATTTAATCATTCTTTTAAGAAGTAACACTCTGAATTTCTGGATTCAATAACAACACTACAGAGATAAGAAATATGTATTTTTTAAAACATTTTTTTTGAAAAATTACCCAGGAAGAGATTGGTCCTTTTAGTGTTACAAAAAGATTAAAAAATTCTGTACAACTTCTAAGATCCAGTCCCTTAAGGGAGGTGTGTGTGTGTGTGTGTGTGTGTGTGTATGTATGGGTGTGTGTTTTCCAAGTAGCAAATATTCCAATTCTCAAATCATTCTTGTGTGTATAACACATACATAGTAATTGATAAGTAAATCCAAACTATCAGAATAATTAGGGTTGATATTAATATGCAACTCTGATACAGTCATTTAGGCAAATCTATAGTTTAAAATAGATGAAATAGTTTAGAACATTATGCCACAAAACATCTACCTTCCATTGAAAGCTAGTCTTGACCGGGTACTTATGTTTCACATGAGTGGTCTCATTTATCCTCAAAACAACAATATGAGAGATGTACTAATAGTATGTGACTTTTTATAGTTAAGAAAACTGAGACTGAGGAAAGATATTTCATCAGTTTATCACTGTTAATTTTATTAAGTATTAACATTCCATGATTAAAGAGCATCCATGTTTCTGTTGGATGGCTGAGGGAAAAAATGGAAAGATGCAGTTTTTAACTTATATAGGAAATAGTGATTTAAAAAAATTTGCGTCAGATAATTGACAGTCCAAACATTGATCCTTAAAAGCTGTGGTTGCAAAGAGCAATGCCATTTTCAGCATAGTTTTAATCTATGAATGAGAAAAAAAAATACTAAACATTACTATTTCATTTGACCTGGAAATACAGAGATAACCTTTTGACCAGGAAGAATGGAGAGTAATTGAATGTTGATTATGTCTACCTGGAAAATTGTGCTTATGAAAAAAAGGTGTGCATGGCAAGTCCCTTGTAAGCGTTAGGTTAAGAGACTAAGGAAATAAAATTGGGTCTGAATTATTTCTAACTAAAATTTGAGCTACTTGAGTCCTGCCATTGCTTACAATAGGTCCACTTTTCAATAGCGTGCCTGTCTCTGGCCTATAGCTGAGAAGATACAAGATAGAGAGTTATGACGCCCTCTAGGGGTGTACTTTAGAAAAATCTTTCTCAGCTCGAAATTCCCACTCCCCCCACCAAGACAAACGCTGTTTATTTCCAGCCCAGCAGAGAGGGAATGCAGCAACACACCAGCGTTGAGCAAAGCACCCCACAAACCTTTTACTCTCCCGAGTGCCTTCACCGGCTCCTTCTCAGACCTGTCCCATCACATGTCTTAGACTCTCGAACTGTATCAACCCTTCAATTCTTTTATTATTTTACAAAGGTTTACGACCCGCTATTAATTTTCAGCTGCACACCGTTTCTCTAACCTTCACATTCCGGAGTAGTTCTAATGGTGTTTGAATTTCCACCTTGGTTGGCAGGATTCGTACCGTGGTTTCTCCTTTTCTGTTTCTCTGTAGGACACGATATCTCAGTCTCAGTCTAGTGTCAAGTCAGCATCACAAGCTCCCTCACAAAGAACTCGGTATAAAAAGAATCATGTCAGAAAAGACACATGCTTAGGGAGAGAAAAAGTATTTTAAAAACCTCATGATTGCTGTAAGATTAATCAAAAGAAATTAGCTGCTGAAAATAAGACGCAGAACCAGGTAGCTAGAATAAAAAGTTGTATAAGAGAGTTAAAATTTACTTACAGGATATGGGTATTAGAGCAAGACACAAATAAAATTGTATTTAGCACTTTATTTAGTTACTTGCTAAATAATGAATAGGTAGTTTTATTATAATCATTATTTTACAGAACATAAAAAAATTCTGAAAAGATACATGTTCAGGGTCTCACAGTCAGTAAAAGGTGGGTGGGTGGGGAGTCTGATCTTTGGTTCTTTTCACTTGCTTTCAAATCCAAGAAGACATAACTTCATCTCTACAATTTGGAGATGCTACTGTATCTATAACAACAGTGTACATGTACATTAAAAGTATATTAAGATTCTAATATCATCTAATGAAAGTACTACAAATATATGGGAAAATACAGTCTTCAAGGGAGTAGAGCTTATCAAGGTCTGGGGTATGGAATGGTCACAGAATATTCCAGGGGAAAGAGGGAAATAAAATTAAGACTATAGATGATGAGGGAGACTCAGAAGAGATGAGGAGAAGGAAGGTCTGAAGGAGGAGGAAGGAGAAAACATAAGCCAACTCATCATCAGCGAAATGCAAACTGACTCTTCCACAATGCTTCAAAATAACTTGAATTGCTAGAAGCAAGGGGTGAGATGGACAAATGAAGCAACAAGCAAAGCATTTCTCAACTTTAGTACTGTGAAAAGTCAGGTAACTAGACAAGGTGCGACAACTAAGAGCCCTGGTTGAATAATGACTTGGGGAGTCTGAAGAATGAAAGAAATTAAATGTCAGAATCGTGTAGCTGAAGCATAAAGACAGTGTGTGGACATATTCCTAGTTGTGTTTAAGGATAGGTTTTCCTTCAATATACAAGTTAACACATCTTCACAATAATTGTTTTGTCTCCCTGAGATAACAAGAGTATTACAAACAAAAGTAACGTTTTTCAAGGGATGCTGGTGTCCTAGTCGCTAGAATGACCAACGGGAAGAGCAAGGTGACCCCCACTGGTCACGTGCAGGAATGGGGGGGGTATACTTTGGGTTAGTTCATGCTGTGACCCAGACACCCCTGGGGGTGGTCTACAGGGGTGTGTAGAATTAGTCCAAAGCTAACCTCCTTCCAACAGGAAACAAAAAATCTCACTAAGCTCTTCTCTTCACGCATACTTATGAATCTGATGTTGCCAGGTGTCAGAAGCCAAGTTCCTATGATAGGCTTGGAGAACAGTCTAAGGGTGCATAGGATATAGCAGTCAGATATGTAAACTATTTAATCCTTAGAAATAGGGTTACGGCAAGAGTAGATTAGCACCTTTGTAGGTAAGAAGGCTAAATCCTCATCTTTGGAGATTTCTTCTTTTCTCACAGGGAGTAGAAATAGATCCTTTTTACACATAGAAGGCAACAGTAAGATTAGACAGATTCCATAGAACTGTCATGGTTCATTTCTCTAAAGAAACTTCTTTGGTTTTACCAGGTCTAGTTATCTGAAAACTTAAACAATGTAATTCATCTCTCTCTCTCTCTCTCTCTCCCTCATCTCCAGAATTTAATTGACCTTCATTACCAGCTCAGTAGCTGTGACTTCCTTCAGATAATAGTCTTCTTACCATGTTGGTGTAGGCTAAGAATACTAAAGTTTCATGCTTCGTGTATATGAAAGAATTCACTTTCAACATCTTAAAAAAATTTTTTTAGCTTATTAGTATATATGTGTAGTACATAATATTTCCATTCCTTGTGGGAAGTTGGGACAAGTACCTAACACATTTTAATTCCTTCCTTCCTTCCTTCCTTCCTTCCTTCCTTTCTTTCTTGGTACATGTTTGCAGCGCACCCAGGCCAGAGGTCTGCCTTACAGCAACAAAGATGAATGCAGGAGGAAATTTAGGCTGACAAATACCAGTCCCACCTGTGTTGGTTAATAAGCGAGACTCCAGTCCGGCCAGCAGTCCTCTGGTAGCTGTCATTTTTAAGTGTCCAATCAGTTGCCTGGGAATTATCCCAATAAAAAGAATACAATGTGTCATTTCTCAGTCAGCCAATTAAAGGGCCTGGACAAGATCTGAGAGCTGTAAGCTAGGTCTCACACAGGAAACAGGGTGGGGCTAGAATGCCAGCGGCCTGGAGGGAACACAAGAAAAGAAGTAATAGAAGTGCATTAGAGAACTGGTCCACAAAACAGGATGAGTTAGTCATATTTCAGTGTTTCTTCTTTATAAGAATTTCTTCAGGATATGCTGTGAGAAGAAAGCAAACTGACTTGGTTAATCTTACCAAAATGGAGGAATTCAGTTTCTATAACTAAGAGATAACTTCCTAGAGGGTGTTCTTCAGGCCCTAAGACTATTTAGCATTATGTCTTGAAAATATGGAATAAAAGAAAATAAATAAATGAAAAAGTACCAAAGTTTCTTAAGTTTCATTTTTGGCATATCGATCCACTCTTTTCCTGAAATTCTTGGTAGAAGAAACAGAGTTCACAGAGATCCTCATCCTCACTTTGGAAAAATGGAAATAATTTGTGTGCTCCAAAGTCTTCAGAGGTGACTATTTCTACCCTAGCAATGACCATGACTAGTGAACGTCCTCTCTCATATATGTTTGCAGTTTGGGAGGTCACATCCAAGGCTTTGTGTACTCCATTTAAGCACTGCACTATCTGAGCCCCATTTCTAGCCTTATGTATTTTTTTTAAAACTAAAGGTATTAAAGACTTCCTCGCTCTACTATGGCCACTTCATTAATTCCAAACTTGAAATTATCAGTATCTACCAATCAGTACCTACATGTGTCTGGAAAAAATATGTAACTGTATTTCCTGGATTTTAGGATGGAGTTGCTTTTTGCATGGTGACATCTCTGAAACTAAGATGAATCTAAACATTGATGTGTTCATAAAACATCGTTCAGAAAGTTAATTTTTTTTGGAGACAGGGTCTCACTTTGTAGTTTAGGCTGGCCCTGACCTCACTATGTAGCCCAGGTGAGCCTAAAACTCTCAGCAATCCTCCAGCTTCTGCTTCCCAAGTACTGGGATTACAGGTGTGAGCCAATATGCCCAGCATTGTTGTATGTGGTTACCAGGGATCGAACCCGCGCCCTTGTGCTTGCAACACAGGGACTGG
The DNA here is from genome assembly GCA_004026965.1 of Petromus typicus. NCBI lineage: Eukaryota > Metazoa > Chordata > Mammalia > Rodentia > Petromuridae > Petromus > Petromus typicus. The sequence goes on from PVIR01002766.1 coordinate 85,357, forward strand.
AACCGCTGGGCTAAATCTTCAGCCCTGTTAATTATTTAAAAACTCTTCAACCTTAATCAAGAAATGTCCTATTTTACAAATCAATGACACTTGAGATCAGATAGAACGAAGGAATGGCTTTTAGATAAATTGAGCGGAGGAAATCTATCTACTCACTAGGGAAAAAAAAAATCTCCATGTAAAATGCATTCCATTGCTCCAGGAAAACACTGATATACTTTAAACAAAATGAAAAATATTGGAGGACTGTAGAGTGAAGAAACACAGAGATTCTAGTATAGGCAACTAGCAAAATATGCCTGGAAGAGTTAAATTTTAAATGCGTATAAGAACATCTACATCCCCTGAATTTTGAAGCCTGAATCTCAGTCTGTGTGAGAGCCCCAAAAGCCAATGCATAAAAGAATCAATTTGAAGTAAGTTGGTAAATTAATTAAGTTATTAACTTTTGCATTACCTTACTTATACTTTTCCTACTTCTGAGTTAAATCTAGTTAAAACTGTCCCACTACAAGGTAATCTAATCTTCTGTAGTGTATCCATTGCCTCACAATTATTCAAAATAAACAAAACAGAGATATATTTAAGGAACTCTTTTCCTTTTAAGTATTCAGAATAACTGCACTCCTGGAAATGACTGTATTTTTGAAAGAAAAGAGTTCAATCAATGCTTTTTGTAACTCTGATATTTTCCCCTTAAAATTTGACTCTGTTCCAATCATATCATCAAGTGCAAGGTAAAATCTGAATAATTCTCAGGAGTTTGGGAGATGCGAACTGAAATTTTGGTGTTGGACAAACTGGAGGTCAAGTTCCAGGTGCACCATGTATCAGTTATATAACCTTGAAACCTGGCCTCACCTCTCTGTGATCCGGTGTCTGTTTCTTCACTTGTGAGGAGAGTAACATTTACCGCATCAGGTGTCATTTCAGCAAATAAGATTCTATTATGCCTTGTGTAGAACAATGTCCACAGCTAATGCACTGTCAATCAATGACGGCTGTGATAACACTCTGTCTAACTCTCGACCCTCCCCTGAGGTCAGCACCCACAAGACTGATGGACTTAAAGCAGTGTTCCCTCATTTCTTTTGCCTAGAATAAATTAAAGCCTGAGCAATCTTACTCAGAGGTGGCACCTAACCTGACTTGGCAAACCCAAGATGGGTCCTGATTTGATTAGCTGTACAGGAAATTTCTGATCGATTTAACTTCCAAAAGACAATGCTGCGTAATTAGCATGTAACAAATGTCAACCCTGGTTAATGCCGGAACTGACAAGCTGTCTAGATCCCCATCCGACTCCTGGCTTCCCTGTGCATCAATGCAGGACTGTTCCTCTTTCTTTCTTTTCATTTTTCATAGCACCTTGTTGTAGTCAGATCCCTTTGAGTGATGTTGGAAAGGATTTCAGTTACGGCTCTTCCTGAAAGTCAGTTATTTTGAAACAGGAGGAGACAAAGAGATAAACACCACGTACTTGCCCTGTTTGGGGTGGCTCAGAGCCAGACATGATGAAACTCAGGAGAAGCTTCATCAATAGGCTTTTTTTTTTTTTTCCAGGATTCTTTGTATTTGCACAGTACGGTAATTAAAGGATTGCTTTTTCCCCAGAAGTAATTTGTCTAAAAATCTTAAAAGACAGTCACACACACACACACACACACACACACACACACACACACACACACACACACCAGACTTTTCCCACTTAAAATTACAATATGATAGAGAACAAGAAAATGCAGATTAAAACACACTGCATTTAAAGTTATAAGTCCTGGTTTCTACCCCCAATCTATAGTTAGACTGTAGGTTGATTGTATTATTTCTCAAAGCTTCAAGTTCATCTTTAAAAGGATCCCCTAAAATCCCTTTTAGTTTTGATATTCAGGTATTTTGTGACTTTTCATCCTAGTGAGAATTTCAGCTAATGAATGGCTATGTAAGTTAAGAATTTTTTTTTTTCCCAGAGATGGTCAACAAAGGGCAATAACACAGACCAACACCTGCATCGCTGTGTCTTTTCTGTTGTTGCTACAGATGCCTGTGGTAAGTATGACCTGCACTTCAAGGTTTTCTGTTAGGAAAAAGAGAATATCTGGCCAGAAGCTAACATTGGCATTATGGCTGAAAGTAGTTTCTTCTGTCGTCACAAAGTTGCTTTCATCAGCACCAGAGAAATTGCCACATTAACATTGAATTCCAGATGGTTGACCCAAATATTGAATGAAGAAGACAACTATAGCTAAGATGAAATAGTTTTGTTTTTATTTATGATTATTCAGTGATCAGGCACTCCGCTATTACCTAGTCCAATGTTACCACCATTTCTTTCCATAACTAATCACACACACATGACATACACTCATATACACACACACACAAGCACACACACACTACGCATTCTTGGTACTTGCAAATTAGCTTTCATTTGAGTGTGCATGCTATTGATTTTATTGAGGGCTTGGAAAAACTTGCAATAAAGAATTAAAAGAGGTACTAATGCTTAAAGGAAAGAGCCATTCTCAAAGAATTTTAACATTCAAATAAGAGAACCAGAATCTGGTGATGTGTGTAAGTAACTAGAGTACAAAGCAAAGCAGAGAGATTGAAAGGTGATATGCCAAAGGTATATTCATTTTTAGACAGGAATGCAAGGAAGAATGAAGTACTAAAGTGGTTTTGGAAAAGGCTCATTGGACAAAGACACATTTACAGAGGCTTTGGAGGGTGGAAGAATTCAGCCATAAAAAGATAGGGAAGCTGGATGTTGTCATGCGTATCTCTAATTCCAACATCCCAGGAGGCTGAAATAGGAGGGTGACAAGTTTGAGGCCAACTTGGTAAACATAGTGAGACCCTATAAAATAAAATGAGATAATGAAATATAGTATGAAATGAAGTAGGGTGAGGATATAGCTCCAGTAGTAGAGCACCCTTGGGTTCGTTCCCTAGTAGCATAGAGGAAAAGAAAAGACAGAGTGGCAGAAACAATCTATCTAGTTATATCCACCTAAACCAACCTAGCCACAGCTGAAATTTAAATATTTTTAAGAAATCTGGTGGGGCTGAGGGTGCTACGTTTCATAGTTATGGAATTGTTGGACGACCGAGAGCTGGAATGACAGCACAGAGGCTCGAAAAGTATAAAATAGATAATGGGAGCAATAAAAAATATTTCATATAGGACTTGGGGTTTAGTTCAATCATACTGTGCCCACCTTACAGTCACAAGAGCTAGTTTGATTCCTGGTACTGCCAAAAACAAAAAGAAAGATGAATTGAGTCCATGACTTTGAGATTGGCTTAGACAACAAGGTAAAACTGTCTCAAAAAACAAATAAAACAAAATAAAAACAATGAAAAATTTAAAAAAAGTATTTCAAGATGGGTCAGTTCAGTAAGATCTCTGTTCTGTGAAATCTCATCTAATTGATCTAGAGTCCACTTCTATGCATCACTCTCCATCACATATTAAATTGTTGCTTTTCAATTTATGAATTTAAAAAATTACATCTGAAATTGCCTTATTTTGTGTTAATGTGTTTATTACTTGCAGTACCTTCTACAATATAAATTCTAAGAGCTGGGAAACCCTGGTTTTCTTGATTCCTGCTGCTCTCCAAGACTTGGCCCATAGTATGTGCTTCATAGAAAACCATCAAATGGCTGCATGAATGAGAACTCTAATGTGTTTAGTAAGTCCTCATCCTACCAATCATCTCAGCTTAAGATGTACATATTTTCCTTTGGTTTATGGTGTCTGGTAAAGGGAATAAAAGGACTTTAACCAATGAAACATGGCTGCAGCCACCTGAACTCTGTAGTCCTCATGGTACGTCTTCCAGAGGTTGCTGGTACACTTTTTTTCTTTCCAACTGTAAGTCAAATTTCACATGTGTTCCAAAACCACATGGAAGTGGAATGTTAAATCTGGAGGTGGGCATGTCTGCCTAATTTCCTTCATTTCTGAAAGGCTGTGGTGGCTTATTTCTCCCTGAGGCCACAGATTAGCTTAACAATTGCAAACCACCTTCGGAGGTTTGGCCTTAAGAAGAGGAAAAAAATGATAGCATGTTTCAACAGGTTACATAGGCTGAAAGTCACTTTGTCTTACACCTTAAACTGTTTACCTACCTTCTGTTTATCCTCTTTCCTTTGGATCTATGAAATCAGTTCAGATATATGAAAGCTATTCATATATAGTTCAGATATCTCTATCTATATATATATATAAATAGAGATCTATATATATATAGATAGAGATCTATATATATAGAGATCTATATATATAGATAGAGATACAGATATAGTTCAGATATCTGAACTTGAGGAGCTCTAGGCTCCATATGGTCAAACAATCACGGATTGAAAATGCCAGGGACAGAAACTGCATATGTGCTCAACATATACAGGCTTCTTGTCACTTTCGCCCAAACAATACAATATAAATACAATTTATGAAACATTTAACGTTGCATTCACTATTATAAGTATTTAGGGATTATTTAAAGTATACGTGATGATGTGAAGAAATCATATACAAATAATACATCACTTTATAAAAGAAACTTGAGCATCTATAGATCTGGAGTTCACGGGCAATCATGGAATCAAATGGAATCAGTCCTTCCTAGATATTGTGTTTTCCTGAAAATAAGGCCAAACTAGAAAATAATTAGCTTAAAACTAGAAATCCAAAGTGTCGGCATTGATCACCTTACTTTAGCCACCATGACAGAGCAGACCTTGAGCAAGAGAGCACTGAAATACAAGTTTTTGCAAGACACTGGCTGTCACCATCGTAATGAGCCAGGACTCTTTTCTGGTTGTGTCTTATTTTCAGGGAAACCCAGCACTGACCCAGATGTATATTTATGTATATTTATCTATACTTGTGTATCCTCTTCTTTTAAAGTAATGCAGAAACTCGGAAACAGAGGACATGTTGCTCTCTTCTATTCTGATGTTTACCGAGGTTGGTGTGTGTGTGTGTGTGTATGTGTGTGTGTGTGTATGTATTTTCATACAGATCCCCAAAGGATGAAGGAAAAGAGCAGAGTGTAAATAAGCAAACGACTGGTTGACTTAGCAAATCCTTCTTTAGTTGGACTCTGGTTTTATTTTTGAGAACCACTTTCCTTGTTTTGATTTGAAATGATGCCACCAAAACATATTACAGAAACATCACACTTTGCAAAACAGAACAAATCAAATGAGCCTCCCCATGGGTAAACAAAACTCTCGTTTGGACAAACTGTTTTTGGGAATCCAAATTAAACCAAATGGCATTCTCTGAAAGTGTATATGCATGTTCCCCTTAAGTGCTAATGCTACATTATGTTCCTACAATTCTTTTTTATCCCAAACATCCTGGTGAGGCTGTGGTTTGTAGGTTGTTCCAAATATAAATGGTTTTCCCTCACTGAGTAAACATGATTCTGGAGTCACTCGGTGATAACAGAAAGCAGCTATGTATTCTGTGAGTTGCAGTACTTGAGCATGGCACAGGGAACCAGGTTTGAGTTAGACACAGCTTGGTGGAAGCCAGTTGGCTGCCACCATGTGAGTAAAGATGGGCAGATTCTTAGCATCTGTTTGCCAGTAATTAGCCAAGTCTATGTTTTTCCACCCTGAGTACACTTTACTGAAATGTCTTCCTTCACTGATGGTGATGTTTTCCTTTTTGCAAACCATACTTTGTGATGACCACACATTCTGAGGTTATATTCACTGGCTGAAACATTACTTTGGCACCAACCTCTCCGAAGGTAAATTATGAGTACCAAATTCAGATGTGAATATTTTTTTAAGCAGCCTAGTTTATCTTTTCTGGTTGCTCCAAAATGAAAATAGGCTGGTCTCCATTTAGCATTTGATCAAATCTGGGTACTTCTGGAAAGTCAAAGGGTTAGGAAATGAGTCTATCTTACAAAAGCTCATAGATACTTCCCTGTTTTATGTGTTTTCTGTTTGGAGATTAAGTTCCCTTGTGTATTTCTTATAGCATGGTCCCTCATCATGAGAAAGGGGATAGAAAGTGGTGATTTTTCATCCTTTGGGAAAGATGGCACCAACCTGCCATCCTTTTCCCCATATGTTCAACAAGAAGAGGAGCTTTTTTGGCACAGATTTCTGAGAACTGGATTTGGAGAGACGTACAGAGATGAGCAGTGTCATTGAAATAGCTTGGTCCCAAGGTAAGCTCAGTCAAATTCATTTACATCTGATTGGGTGAAGGCAGTTTAATATGGAGTAGTTACATCAAAACAATGAGAAATACAATTTCTAGTCACCTTGTAGGAGGCCCTTATAGGTCTTCAAGGACAGTAAGATATGAAAAGAAATGCAAAAAAAGACTAAAAGACAAAGAAATCTTGCTGCTATAACAAAGATCAGAAGATATACGCATGGATACAAAGAAGTATCCTTGTCTCTACCTCAGTATCTTTTGAAAATGTATATAATTGATCATAAATATTTGGACTTTCTCTTCAAAATTATTTTTAGATTCTGAGGTACATTTCTCAAATGTTTAAATATGTTGGAGCAGATTTATCTTTGGCCATAGTCAATAATGTTCCACAGCTAGGGGATCCCACTTGGCTCCCAAAATGAGTCACAGCTATAAAGAAGTAGGACTAATATTTTTCTATGGGTAATGGTGTACTTCTAAAAATCCAAGAGGATTTGGAATCTAGACATGTGGATGTCCATGGTTTATCCCACAACATCACTGAAATAAATACAAAGCTTCTCTAATTTTGCAACAACACATTCAGGTCAGCTTAACTATTCAAAAGCTTAGTTATACTTAAAGTTGGAAAATTATATCTTTTGTAGCCTCCTATTCAGGAGGAGGATGGACTTATGAAAGGAAAATAGAAGATGAGCTACAAGAGAAAATGGAAAGAAAATAGTCTGATTATATGGTATTGTTGGGGGGAGCATGAATAGAAAGCCAAAATCTTTCGAGTATAGCTCAGTGGTATCTCTCCTCAGAAGACCTTTGGGGAGTGATTTGCATGATGACTATTTTTTTTAATTGAATTCTTTATCGATATATTTTATATGTACATCATGATCACATTCAACATTGAGAATTTGTATCGGTATATGACATGACTTAATTCTCATTTTTTTCCCTTCCTCTACCCAACTTCCAACCTTCTCACCCCCTACATACATATGTTTAGTTTCCTTTTTTTTTTGTTGTTGTTGTTGTTGTTGTGAGACAGGGTCTCGCTTTGTGGTTCAGGCTGGCCCTGAGCTCAGCCTCAAACTCATATCACATTCCTCCTGCCTCTGCCTCCCGAGTGCTGGGATTACAGGCGTGAGCCACCACACCTGGCACTGTGGTATGTTGTACTGGTTGCTGCTGGGGGAGAGTCTCCACGCCCAGTATGGTATGTGGTTACTGGGGAGCAAACCTGGGTCCTTGTGCTTTCAAGACAGGCTCTGGAACCACTGAGCTAACTTCCCGGCCCTAATTTCCTTTTTTTAACATCACATTTCTTCTTGTTACTGACCCCTTACCCTTTTCACTGTGAATATTTTCTGTTTCACAGTATCTATCCAAATTAAACCAAATGACATTCTCTAGAACACTCTAGAACTCATTTATATCTTCTGAGTCTCAGGAGAGGGAACAGTGTCATTAATATCTGAAGGCTAGAAAGCTTGAGACAGAGGAAGAGCCAGTGTTTCACTGCTGGTCCCAGGACAAGAAAAACTGGATGTTCCAGCTCTGTAGCATTGAGACAGGAGGAATTCTCCCTTATCCAAGGAAAGACTAGCATGTTGGCTCTGTTCTAGCCTGTAGTTGATTGGCCCAAGCTCTCCCACATTACGGAGTGCCACATACTGTCCATAATCCATCCACTGAAATGTTAAACTCATCCAGCTTTCAGACATTAATGACACTGTTCTCTCTCCTGGCTTTCGGGCTCACTGATTTCACATCCTGGGAGTTGTCAGCTTTTGTTATTAAATGTTAAATGCTTTATAACACATCAGTCTCCGTCTATGTAACACATAAACACACACATGTCCTATTTGTTGTGATTCTCTGGAGAACTTTTGTGCAGTTTGGGTCTCTGTAGTGATCCCATAGTCTGGAGTTTTGCTGACCTTGTCCTTCATAAATCTCTATCACCATGTTAATGAGTCTTGACAGATGAGAAATTCTAATCCCAGTCAGAAGACGTGGGGGAGGGGAGGACACAAAGATCAGGTCTGGCAGCAGTTTATTGTGGCTGCATTCTGTACCCAAGACTCCCGAGATTAGCTCAATCAGCAGGTGGCTGGAGAAGGACATCTGAACCGGAAGAATCCTCTCCTTCCTTGCTCTGACCCCCTGCACCCCTATTCTGCTGGGGATCATTATGGATTTTTTAACTCTAACTGTGGAAACCCATGCAGCTGCTCTCTGCAATTGTTTATGAAACTGAGTTAAAGGGAGGTTGTTGTGGCCCTGCAGGTGCAATCATTAGATGCATCTATGCTGTGTAATTAACCTCATTTCCATGTGAATGTCCATGGTGTACGCGCTGCTTACAGAACTCCAGCCATGGTCATTACACTTACAGTCAATCCAATTAGACAAAGGTTCCCACACTTAGAGAAAAATCAGGACAGACCACAAGGAAAGGCCTCTCTCAAGAAGGTCTCTAGTTAAATGTCTCAAAATAAACAACTGTGGCCTAATTAATTGTATGGTAGGCCAAAGGGATACACCAAGGAGCTACTTATCTGTCTGGAGCCTGATCTCAGGGAGCTGCTAAATAGCATTTTCTTTTGTTCACATTTGCAGCGGCTGGGAGATGTGTACAAATCAGCAATAGTCCGGTGGCTGTTGTCCACCTCTCTTGTAGCACAAATTCTGGTTGCTTAATGGGATATTCAGTGGCTTTATATTGATTATTTTTAATCCTTTTTAGGTGCTCTGAGCAATTAGAAAAGGCCCAAATAGGTCAAGCTGGCTGTGTTTTTTGTGATATCTTAGCAGAGGTAAAGCTAGAGGACACCATGGAAGGATATCCACCCTCAAGGAAAGCAAGTTGGTTTCTGACCTGTTAACTATTACCCCAAATGCTTTCTACCTAATGCAGCGGATTGGGCCCATCATTTTATACACTTTGTCACTACCTGTGTGCTACGAGCATTCATCTGTTCTCCTAGAATTTGTCTTCAGTTCCTTCGTGGTAGAGATTGTTTCCTAAGAGTCGTATTACATATCCATCAATTCCCAGCACCATATCCGTAACCTTAGAGAGCCAAATAAATATTTAGGACTTAACAGAAAAAGCTAGAAAGAACTACTGTGCTTCAATTCATTATGGGACTTGATGTGGATTTTTAGTATCAGAGAACTTATAGTATGTGTTCACACATCTGTGACCAAGAGACTCAAAGAACTTTCAGGGAAGGGAAGAAGGAGATATTTAGTACAGTATAACTCCTGAAAGGGGAACTGATACGTGTGTGGGGGTGTGGGGTGTGTATGTACACGTGCACACGCATGTGCACACACTAGTCTTTTGTACCTGGCCAATGTGTACACCAATCACAGCAGCAGCCACTAGATTTTGTAGAAACTCAGAACCATAGACCACACTCCAACCCACATAGTGATAAAGCCCCTTGTGAGTCCACCACACATGTACATCTGAGAAGCTCAGCCTCTTATACTTTCCACTAAACATCCAACAGTTCAGGAGATGAGCAGCAGAAGTATTCGAGCTATTCTCACAACTCTTGGGCTTTATGTCTTTCTTTATCATGTCATCTGTTAATACTCTGGAACATCATTTTTCTTCTTTTTAAACCTGAGATCATACTTGAGAGTCATAAGTATGCAAAGTGGTAGAGAGAACCTGAGATGATGTTTTAGAGTATTTTAGAGCTCTGTACCACTTCTTCTTTTATAATTTTATGCATCTTTAGTCTCTCTTAAATATACTTCTGAACCAAATTTAAGCTCACTTTCTTCTGGGAAATTCCATAGCTACAAAAACTAATGATATCCAGGTATGATGGGATATATTTTATGATCCCAGTACTCGGGAGGCTGAGGGAGGAGGATCACCTTGAGTTTGAAGTAATCCTGGGAAATAGTGAGTTCAAGGCCAACCTAAAATACATAGTGAGATGGTGTCTCAGAAAAACTCAAATAAAGTAATTAGTTTGAAAACTAATAACTAGTAAATTTGGAGCCAAATTCTTTCAGGATTATTTTCTTTGGGGGTTGAGCATGTACTGAAGACATCTTATCTGCAGTCAACAATTGAATATATGTACAAATCAAAGGAAGTATCATGATCTATCAAAATGGCTGCGGACACTAATTTACCTACGTATGTGTTATAGCTCTAGCTGGGAATGGAAGGATTTTCTCCCTGCTTTTATTTCTTCCACAATCCCTTTTATGTCAGTTGCTTCACTAATTATGTTAATGTATTCAAAGTCCAACGAGGAAAGGAAACACAGGAGTAAGGAAGCAGGTACCTATAAGACCTGGTAAGTAAATTGGGTGCTATTGAAACCAAACTGGTACAAAACTTAACTGGAAGACCTGAGCACTTGAGGTCCACATGTTTGTCTAAAGAAACATAGCTGAGCAGAAATGGGGTTCTGCCCTATTTACAAGAGTTGTTTTTTTTAAGAAGAATGCTGGTAGTCTACATTTATTTAAGGTAATTTTACATTACCTTAAATAGATAATGACAGAAATGGGGAGAAAAGTTAGTCTTTGTGAAATCTTGGTGGCAAGTAAAATATGACAGTTGCATTATTTTCTAGATAAGATATTACAGTACACAGAAGTGAGTGAAAAAGTATAGAGAATAGTCCAGGAATTTTGGTGTCAGTGTAACATTGTAGAAAAACAATTTCTGTCATAGCAGCTGTGTTTATCCATCGAAAGTGAAGACTGTCAGCTTCTGGCTGACGGAAAGTCTATAACTTGCCACAGAACCCTCAGGTTGTTCAGTCTGTGGGAACATTTTTTGCTGCACAACAAGCCTGGGCAAGTCGGAAGTAGTTCCTGTGGAAGAGTCTAGGACTGACTGCACTCAGGCCAGATCTGACGTCCAGTGAGGCCCTGTATCATGCAGCCCTTAACAATTGGAATCATGGGCCTTGGCAGTTGTGTTGCCCCTTTCTGTGAGCTATACGCTCTTCTCTGTTTGCCGCAAGGCAGCCCTTAGTGATCATAAACAACTGGAGTCTTGTCCTCTGGAAAAATATATTAGGTCAGAAACACAATTATCTAATCTCATTTGATAATCCTTGTTGGAGGAATGTTCCTCCCATAAAGGCTCCAAAATACTGTGCAGCAATACTCCTAGTTTGGGACTTAAGCCACAGAGAGTGTGAGGTCCAATTACCACAAGGACTAATTACCTCCATAAAATAAGTGAGGACGGCAAGGGAACTCAGGGCAGAGAGAATTTAGTTTCTTTCCATTGGCCCATATAAGGCTCAACCTGGGAAAACATCATCTAGGAATCTGGTCTCAGTGAGTCCTAGTATTTCTTTCTTGATCCACAATTGCTAATTCACTTAAGTAAAAACAATATTTGGTCTCACGGGTGCCAACCTAAGTAAGACATTGCTTTCCTTGGAGAGGCTAAAAAATACGATTCCACTATATGCGCAGACATTCCTGCTTCTATGAGAATGCAATTAACATTTGGAAAGTGATTTGGTGCTGGATAATAATCTGAGTCTGCTAGTTTTAGAAAAATGATAGACAGTGTTTTACATATAACACACACACACACACACACACACACACACACACACACACACACACACACACACACACAGCCTAGTACTATAGTGGATCACACAGAGACCAGGTCCTGATTCAAAAAACCAGTGCTAGTAAATTTTACTTCATGTCACCAACAAATTCTAGTCTCCAAAGCAAGTTTGTGAAGACTTGGTGTCCACTCATCAACCCCATCCAAGGAAATTCTGACTTATGCAGGGGACAGATTTTTGCCATGTGCTGTTTCTTCTGTGAGAGCTTTTAAGGTAGGTTGCTATATCTCAGGTGGCAACTCTGCATTTGATAGCTTGTTGCAATTTATATGATTGTTTGAGCTGGAGTGCAACTGAGCAAGGCCAGCAGCATTTATTCCCAGGTAATAAAGCCATTTTATTTTATTTTATTTTATTTATTTATTTTT